>CAJNDT010001481.1:0-52500 GCA_905221615.1 Symbiodinium sp. CCMP2592
GTCGCCAATTCTTGATGACAAACTTGATCCCTTTGTCCATGTAGTGATGCCGCACCGTGTTCTCCCTGTGGGACTCCAGGACAGTCGTAAGGTCTCGAATGATCTGCTCCTTGCTGGTGTCGTGGGGTCCAGGAGGCATCTCGCAAAGCAATTCCATGATCTTGCTCGGCGTTCGGTATCTCTCGAACTCAGGGAGCAATGGTGATGCATTGTAGTCCAACACCAGCTCTTTCTCCAATCGTTCATCGTAGATCTTTTCCACCAGAGCGAAAGAGTGTGTATCCTGAGGATCCGGGACGCAAAACCATACCTCCTTGACGAAATGGAACGGTATCGTCCGGCCAACGATCATGATGCCGCTGTCTGTGATACGTCCATCTTCTCGTGCAAGGTCCTGCGATGGGACATGAAGGACCGCCAGTGGCATGTGCTTGGCATCTCGTCCATGTACCCGCATCTTGGTCGTCGCATTCCGGTGATCGAACGGTGCAAACACCCCCAATAGCTGTGGAGTCTGCCGCCTTGGTTGCCTCGAAATTGGCGCCTATGGTCGAAGTCCCCGTCGGGGTCCTCCGAACCAGGCATGATGCCTTGCGTGACAATGGAATCCAAGTTGCGGCATGCCGTAGCGTGGAATGCGCCTCCAAGACGTTGCAAGAGGGTCATAGATGGAGATATTGCGAACCTGTTCTTGTCCAACTGAAGCAAATTGTTCTGGGGATCTGAGTGCGCAGAGTGACCACTTGTAGCCCGAACTGCCCATGGCTTCACCCAGCCGTTGCAAACGTTCAGGTACCTCTGGCTGTTCCGGCAACGATCATTGTTCTGGATCTCCGTGATCTGGTCAGGAATCGATACCAACATGTTCGAACCTGCGGATCCAAGAGTTTCCACGCCGGGGTCCTTCACTCTCACTCCCAGGAACTGCAACCGAATCTTGGCCTTATGGCGTTTCGTGGCTGCGAGCATGTTCCCTTGGAACAATAGCTGAAGTCTTTCATTGTACACTCTCTTCCTCTGTTGCTCATCGGTCCTTGAGACCGCTTCGGTGATGCTTCTGCTTTCATGGGTCCATAGTTGCTCATGCCTCACCAAGTCTTCGATCAGCACCCACCCTCCTTCATCACATCGAATGACGCTGCTGAATGCTACCTGGCACCTGTTGTCAAGCCATTCCGAGCCTGGGCGCCTGGCGATTCTGTGACGCAGGTCAGATTGGATGCCTGATAGCGCCCAATCCGCGTTTATTCTTCGCTGACGGGTGATGTTGCGAAGGACAACTTCGTTCACGATGTCCCATCGATTGTTGATGAAGCTTGCACCCTTGGTTGGGATCAGGTCGAGAATCCCGCACCGGATTGGCCTTCCGCCGCCGATGCATTCGTAGCCTGCATTGGTGTAGCCGTGAATGGTATCATCATAAGCAAAGCTAGGACGGTCTCCTCGTTGAGGTAGGCGTCGGTCGCGATGGTCCGAAAGCTGCTCAATGAGGTCCACCACCCGCTGGCTATTCTCTGGTCCCGATTCCTGCAGTGGTACGCCACAAGCATCATGTAGGCCCCGACGGTTCTCCACATCCGTGCAGAGATTGTGTTTGTTCTCGTAACGGATCAAGACCACATCACCCCGTACGGCTTCGCCTCCGCGTCGCTCGCGGTCGGGCTTTGGCCTTGGGTCGTCGGTCCGAGGATGCAACACTCACATGGTCTGTGGTGTCAACGTCCATTGGCTCAGCCTCTTGTGGAGGTACTCGACGTGGATATCGAAGAAGGCTTTCCTTGATGATCTGGATGCCTCGAAGTACTAGATCCCGGGTTGCAGCATTTTCCGTGCAATTGGACAGAGTGTGTAGATCACTGCCACAAGCGATACAGAACGTGAGGCGGTCGCTTCCGACCGACATTTCGCCCTGAGCGAGTACTCCCACATAGTCCTGAAGCTGCGCGACAAATCCTTCACTCACGAATCGCCTGCCTGGGATCAGGGCCTTCTGCACCTTGTTCTTCTTCGGGTTGCGCATCCACATCTACATCCTGTGCAGGTATTGGTGGAGCAACGGAGAACCCTGGATCGTCCGTGACGTTGTCAGCGGCCTGTGTCTCGTCGGTTCGCGCAATCTCTACGGGGTAGATATCACCATCGACGATCACTGTGAAATCAATCACGAGGTCAGCGGACATGTTGTTGACGATCTCAGCGACTGCTTCATTCTTCTTGGGCGGTGTCCTCTTGCGCGGGGAGTCAACCGTGATCAGCTCGATAGCTTCGGCCGACGCGTAGCGGAAGAATGATCTTTCGATTCCCCTCACGCACGCCTTTGCTCCCTCAAGGCCACCCCAATTCGGAAAATGACTTGGGTGTCTCATTGCAATTGTAAGAAGCCCGAGCGCCAGCTCCACAGTGTCACCCAGGAGTTCCTCCTTGGGCAAGGCTGACCCTCTGTAGCATTCTTGGCGCTCCTCCGGAGTCAAAAGCATTCTCATGAAACCAGCATAAGCACAGTTCCCGGCATCGTAGTAGCAGATGTAGCATGTCTTGCCTTCGGAGTCGTATCCTCTGTCCCATGCCAACTGTTTGGCCTTTCCCCATGCCGCGTACTCGATGGCCTGACTGGCTGTGATTCGGAGACCACCGTAGTGAGAAACCTTCTTGCCAATGTCTTCGTAGACCACTTCCGCACAAGCTTTGAGGAACTCCTTGATGTCCATGCGAGGGTCCACAAATTGAAGCCTCAGGTCATAAAGGTGCTTTGCGCAAGCCAAGGTGTACTTCTGGGACGCGACCAAGTCATTGAAGGAGCCGATTTGATGCTGCATCTTCAAGGCTTAAGTATGCGCGCACCCAATGCAGTGTCCAGGATACCCGTTTCCGGTCGGCTTGAAGAAGGCCTGTGCGTAGCACTCAGCCAACTTCATTGCGTCACATCCAGGGCAATAGAACGTTCTCCCTTTGACATAGCCGGTGTTCGGGGTCGCATAGGTGTCGATCCGGAACCAGTAGTGCCTGTTGTCGTAGTAGGCTTCGGGAACGGTCATGGCGATGTCAAAATCCTGCCAGGTGACTGTTGACGATTCAGCGACCGTGTCACCCTGGGCACCCGACCTGATCTGTTGCTGCTGTTCTCCCGTAAACCATGTCTGCGAAATCTTGGTGGACGTCTTGACTTCACTCTTGTCCTCCCAAATCTCGACAAGCGACGGGTGAGCGACTGAGTCGGCGCGGACAGTTTCGTCCCATGATCGAACTTTCGATGCCTCAACAAAGCACGTGGATACCATCTTCTCGCAGAACAGCTGCTTCTCGTAGATAGCGAAGCCCAATTTGAACCTGACCCGATTGTCCGGTGCTGGCACCTTTTCGGCTGACAGTGTATGCACGCCTGATGACGCATGTTTCATCTGGCTATACATTCTTGACCAGAACGAAGATCCATGAATCACCACGCATGCTCGAGCTCGCAACTCCAGTTCAATATACATTCCCAGCGCGTGGAAACCGTTGAACAGAGAAGCTTTGTGCTGAAGGTAATTGCTAGCTGCTCCAACGAACCGTAAGTCGTGATTGATGTTGACAATTGGAGGGCGCGTGGTACGCTTCCCTGCCGCAATGATAGGGTCAGCGTACGTGATCTTGAGCTGTCGCTGCAAGTCAGTGCGAATTGCTGCTCCGTCTCCGACCTCACTCATCGGAAAGGACATGTTCTCGATGAGGATTGCCTGGAGAGACAGATGGTAATGCAATGTGACAGTTGCAAGCTGCTCCTCAGTTAAGCCATCCAATGTCGCATTCACAGATTCCAACGATCCTTTTGTGACTTGGAAGTTGTAGTTGGCACCTGCGGTGATCGACGGGCTCACAATGTAGATCTCGCTCCATCCATGCATGCCGAGGTTCTCTCTCACCGTGTGCGTTGATCCCCTGGTCCTTGCAACCATGTCAAAGTCCTGGACGAGGATTGTGCACTGAGAGCGCATAGTCGCGGCATCAGGTTTGCCACCCATACCCAAACTATTGCGAAATCCGTTCAGCGTGTTCCTGGTGTTGATCCTTGCTTCTTCCGGAATTTCATCGTTGTCGACAAGATCGCTGTCTGCCTCGATCATCACTGCCGAGGTAAGCATCGGAGGAGAAGGAAGATGCACACATGATACCAATGCCAATGCATGGTACAGCCGTGAATACATCCGTAACCACACCTTTATACTCAGCTTCACGTAGACCTTCAGGTTGAGACCCTTGTCATCATTTTGTGAGACGGAACGAATCCTTGCCAAATAGGTCACCAGTCTTCTGACGTAATGCTGAATCGGTGTGGTCCCCACGTCGTGGTTGGCCACAAACTTTGGCGTCTCATCAATGGTAGGTGGGTACTCGTCTTGATCACGGGTCGTCGTCAGCAAGATCGAGCGACAGCCCTTCTCATCGATGTTGACATAATGGTACCAACTTTCCTGAGCGCCAGCGGGATTGGAGCTTCCTCCCATGTCGGTTGCGATGGTTCCTCTTCCGGCTGCGAAGTCGGTTGTTGTGGAGGAGGTGCCGCAGAAGATGACGACGCCGATGCCGTTGCCTCGTCCGTCCTTGCCCTCTTTGGTCCGGGGCTAGGGGTGGCTCGAGGTCCGGCAGCGGATCCTTGCGATTGTTCCGGCGTTCTTCCATGCTCAGGGTGCACGATTCCTTCCGGTTCGAGGTTGCTTGCCGTAGGCACCGCAACTCTCCCCGTTGAGTATACCCAGCTAGGATGCCGTTGAAGGTTGGGCGGAAATAGGCCATCATCTTGCATAAGCGGATTTGGTGCCCTCATCTGTTGGAATTCCGCTTCCCATATGCCCAATGTGGCGCGTTTGGTAGAGCAGTCGACCACGTACCCAGATTCAACTCCGCCTTGATTCCAGGTGTAGCCACGGAACGCATCCGGCAATTGGAAACCGTTCTTGTCCTGAGCTGCACATACGGCATCCACATGGTACTTGAGGAAAGCATACGTGGTGTAGTCGGAATCAGGGAGCACGTCGTTAGACCATCTGTAATGCGGGAGTCCAGTTTGTGGATCGGCCCATGATACGTAGGAATGAAGCACGTGGAGACAGACACTGAACGCCTGGAGTGAGTTCATCGCAAAGGCGAGCGGATGTCCCATGCCTTGAGGCAATGTGCGCATCATCAAAGCCAGCTGGTGAACGTTGATTGGCGTAGCGCCATCGTTGCCCGCTGCACACTCCTGGTTGTAGGTCCGAAGCCCATACCCAGTGTGCTTTGCGAACATGTACATCAGCTTGCACACCCTACATAACGTAGGCTCTCCCAACAGGTCGGATTGGTCAGGTGCTCTGCCTGACATAGGCAACTTGTGGTAGTAGTCCTGATTCACCGTATACCATTGTTGAATTCTCGTGTCCGTCACGGCCTGGTAGGGCGTCTCCACGGAATTGATGAGAACGGCGAGATTGTAGTACACGTCCGCGCTGACGATGTTCCTGGTCGCAGTGTTTAAGTCGAACCGAACTTGTTTTCTTTCTTGTTCCAGTTCAACCACAGCCAACTTTGCATCATCGCGGATCACTTCCTCATCCACCATAAATCTTGTGATGGCACTGAACTTCCCTTCGTAGTCAGCAACAATGTGTTTGAGACCTCCACCAAACTTGATGACCATGGCGAGTATCTCCCCATAAGGCTTGTCCATGTACTCCTCCGGGGCAGCAAATATGCAAGCCTTGAGGATTTCTCGGACTCGAATGGAAAGATCCCCTCCTGGCGACAGATTTGCACACGTGAACAGCAAGACCAACGTAGGTGCTTTGAAAGCTGCCCATGTGCGAATGAGATCATTGTCGACCACTTTGTCTTTCGTAATCTTTGGCGGGAGCGAAACGCTCTGCGACGAGTCCCCAGAATACATCTCCAGGAACTTGTGGAACTTCAGAAACGTCCGCAGCATCCCACCAGATGGGAAAACGTCTTCGTGGTCCACTCCTTCGAAGGCCAGCTCGTAGGCATTGTAGCTTTCAGCCATGGCTCGGGGTTCGGTCCTTCCTCCGTAGGAGAGAAGTCCCTACACCCTACTCGACTTCACGGTTCCGGGTTCTCCGTAAGAGGCACCCTTCCCCGATCCGTCTGGTCGGACCTTAGTTGTTCCTTAGTTGGGGCTGTCTAATAGCCCCTTCATCAGCGTCTACACACTGATGTTGCTGCCATGCAATGTCCTCAGATTCATATGCATCGTGACTGACACTGACATGAGCTCGAACAAGGCTGCGAACATTCCTCGCAATCGACCGCCATGAAACATCAATGCGCTGCAACAAACTGCTCTTCGATTCATGGTCCAAGCAATCATCCAGTCTCACCATCAAACGCTCCGCTTCAGGCATGTTAGAGAACATGATCCTGCGTCCACCACCATCGCCACCAGCACCAACATGGTCATCAATCTTAACCTTCGTCACCTTGCCACTTGAAACAAGAGCATGCAACTCTGGCCAAGACCAACATGAACATGAAGAAGGCATGTCAAGCGCAAAATAGACGTCGGAAAATTCCGCACACTTCTTCAGCAGGCGTTTGAGAGATTTCAGCCAAACAAAAAAAAAACAAAAAAAAAAAAAAAAACAACTCAAAAAAAAAAAAAGGAAAAAAAAAAAAAAAAGAAAAAAAAAAAAAGAACCGCAAAAAAAAAAAAAAGACACTTCTGAAAACCTTGTACTTACCACCAGAACGTTTCTCACCCCCCACGCAAGCCCCTTCACTACTTCCAGGACCGGCACCTGATCGCAAAAGCGATGCCACGAATAGCACAGGTGTGCGCAGGTCATTCCGGCACGCATCCTTCATTGCACCGATAAGGCTGTCCTCATCGGCTTTAGAGCCAATCAGCTCCTTGCAAGTTATGCGAGCGCATCCCTTAGTGGACTTAGGCACGGCGTAGCCATTGCCCAAGCCACATAGGTCAACAATCATGCGGTCAGGCTTTCGTCCACCAGCCTTCGACGGCATGGCTACCAATCTCCCATCGCCCGTTGCCTGAAATTTCAAGGCTTTAAGCAATCTCCTGGAGATTTGGCTAGTCAACTCGCATTTATCAGATCGATTCTTAGCGTCCGAATCGGTCATGTGCAAATGTTTGGACGAGCACACGTCAGACGACTTAGGATGCAACGCGACGTTTGCGGCAATGTACTCCCATTCATCCTTGCAGTAGCCGAGCTCAACGGCGGTTCCGGGAGATACAGGATCCCGAAAGGTATAACGTTGCCCGTGAGTGCATCCTTGGATATTGATGCTCTTCCACATGGCATCTTCCTGAAGTCCCTTGTACTGCTTGGTTTCCTGGACTGGTACTCGAGGAGGCACTTCGATGATGATTTGGAACCCCCATGATGCCGCTCTGCGCGCAATTCTTTGGACGACCTCCCCCCATGGGTAGTCTGTCCGCAATTTGGCCCTTTCAGGGTTGTCAGCGATTTTCCGACTCAGCCACGAATTCTTGCCTAACACCCCTGCACCAATGAAGATCACGGAGTTAGGGTTGTTTTTCCTTGCTTCCACCACATCGAAGAGGTAGGCACACATGGCGTCGTCAACTTCTCGCCCCATACTCAGAACATTTACTTGCAGCCCAGGGTCATAGTGAGAATCGGGAGCATGCTGCGCAATGCAATCCTTGCCTGGAGCATACTCATTCCACCAGTTCTCCTCATCGACCCCTACCAATGTCCACACCGTCACTGCTTTTGGAGCATCTTTGATAGTGATACGGTATTTCCACCGGCTGTAAGGATTCTTGTAAGTATGGACCAACCCTCCATCGTGGTCGAGGAATTGGATCACCAGGCCCTCCTTGGGTTTGTTTTCGGCGAAATTGACCACGTGAGGCACAATTGCTCCATCATATCCTTGATATTCCCTTTTCTGTTCAGCCGCATCATGCCATACATCCTCGTACACTGACGACCATTGGTCATAACCGAATTGAGAGGCTTGACTTTTGGACTGGCCGTTGAAACAAAGAGGCAATGTAAAGCCCTGGTACCCCCCATGGATGGCACGCGCCAGTGTGACAACCACCGCTCGCCATTTGGCGGGCAGGGCGCGCACATAAGACTGGCCCAAAGGCGGTTCAGGAGGAGGCAAAAACGGCGGCGCAAGGACGTCCGCAATAGCGGCGGGGCGCAAATGCCCCCGTACCGGATGGTACTGAAACACAGCACGCTCCACATAGCGGTCGAACTTGCCCGGTTGATCAAGGATAGCAGCACGGTCCTCCATCTGGTGCCACTGCCCTTCACGAAGAATCCAAGTCGACCGAAGGTAACGACCAGGCGGCAACGCGGAAGGCGGCCCCCGCAACATGCGCGGAACTTGACAACCAGGATGGGGTCCACACTGTCATGTTCTTGCAAGCCTTCCTTACTCGACAATCCGGCGCGATACAACACCTGAGGGAGGATCGGCGTCTGCGTGTAAGGAAAACAAGGCACCTCGCTCTTGAACGAGTAATGCTGTTGCCCCTTCTCATCCGTACTGTGGGTATGAGTAGGGCGCATCAGATCCATAATCTCTTGGGAGCCAATGAGAGCCGGCGGAAAAATGTTGATGAGCTGACACGCATGTGTCCAGGACACAGAATCCTTGAACGACTTGGTGTGTATGTCCGCGGACATCTTGGCAGTGACCTCATAGGCAAGAGAAACGTAGCCTTCCTGAAAGATAGAATGCATCCAGCCAATGCAGATGCCGTGGGTACGTTCCAAGTGACGCATAGTCGGATTCTTGCCCGTGCGAATCACCCCGATCATGGTCTGGTTGTCGTCGTAGAAGACGAAGATGGGGTCTTGCCCCCCAAGCTGCTGCCACAACGTGATAGCAGGCAATCCAAGACGTGACATGGCAAAGTCGGCCGCGACAATCTCGGCCTCAGGTGTGGAATGACTCAAGCACCCCTGCCTTTTGCTAAGTCCCGCCAAGGGAAATCTTGTATGAGAACCCTGAATGTGCAAGTGAGCACCGGAGGTAGATTTCAAACTTTCTCCACAACCTGCATAGTCCGCATCTGCAAACAGCCCGATGGACGAGTCCTCCAAGGAGTTCCCGACCCATCCAATCATCATGTGATGTTTGGACTGGTGCAAATAGGCCATGAGATGATGAAGAAGAGCATCCTCCTTCTTGGTCCATTTCGTGATCTTGCGTGCGAGATTGTTGATACTGCGCAGAAGATCAAAGCGGCAAATGCGCGCGGCATAAAGCAATTTCATGAGAATGCTTGCTGCCTGCGGAGCAAGTGCTCCGCGATTAGCCTCGTTGATCTCCTCTTCCTCTGGCGCCTTGGGAATAGGTGGAGGCGGAACAAGCCGACCGTCCTTATCAACAGGCATGGTGTGTCCACAACACGTGCATCGATGGCTTTTACCTGACTGTGCCGGAGCGCGAGCTGGGTGATTCTTAGTCTCCTCAGCCGGACTCGGCGATGGTACCGTCTTGAATTTTGTCGGATCGAACCCAGTCACGTCGCAGTACTTCTTGACTGTCATGTCCAGGTACGTCTCCATGTCGTAGGTAACGGTCTGCACCTTCGTCTTGTCATGCAACGTTGCCTCGCCCTTGGAGATGCGACAACCCAGATACAAACCTAGTGGCGTTTCTTCTTCCAATCGGAGTTCTTGGCGCAGCATGTCCCAACCCTTGGGTAGATTCTCTTTGGGTCCTGCCATCTTGAGATCATCCACGTAGATGACAAGTAAGAGCTTCATTTGCGGGTGGAAATACAATGATGGCCATTCGTCGCCAATCGGCTTGAATCCTACTTTCTGTACCGCGGTATGGCAATGTTGTTCCCACATGGTTCCTGCGTCAGGATGTCCATATAGGGCTTTGATCAGGCGACACACAGGTCTACGGAATTTATGCCTTTTCGCAGATGGATGCCAGGCTTCATCAGGCAGTTCAACCCAACATGGAGTGCCCGATAGTCTCGCCTGAATGTATGCTTGGATAGCATCCGCCATCTGGACATCGTTGCCAGGAAGGCATCCGTAATAATCTGCCCACCGTGAGGCGTCAAACGTAGCCGGGGAATTCCCCAAATCCTGAAACAATGCGGCTTCCATGTTCTGGTCTTTGACCTGATCACCGAGTAGTACACCTCGCCCTTTGAACTTCCTGGCAGGATCGTCCTCTTTGAGCTGATAGTTCTTCTCGTATATCAGTCCATGTACTCGCGCCATATGTACTTTCTCACCTTTCTTCTTTGCCTCAGCGACGACGTCGTCATATTCACGCGTAGTTGAGAAATCAAACACCTCTTGCTCCCACAATCCCTTCCATTCTTTCATGAAAGCTTCCATGGCCTTGGGGTTGTTGACCATCTCCTTGCGTGTGACGGGTCGAGTGACCATGGCATTGAAGCATGATCCTCCTGCCTGATTCTTTTCCCGATGTACGTTTCTGTGAGAAGTCGTACACGGCATAGACGGAATCCAGTTGTCATCCATGACCATGTGTGCCGGAACGGCCGGCACGACGTCTGCCAAGAATTGTTCTTGTGTGTATTGATCCACATAGGATTGTGCCCAGGACCATCCATCGTCGTCGTCAATGGACACGTTGAGTTGCAGATCAATTTCTTCACATGGAACAATCTTGGGAAAGATCATGTTGTCCAAAATCTTGGTGACTATCTTCTTCCCTATCACAGCCTTCTTCCGGTCCTTCTTGGCAACTCGAGCTTTGTCTCGCTTTTCTTTCTTGTACGCTGCCTTCTTCTCCGCTTCGCTCATTTTCTTCCATGCTTCCGGAGAATAGGAATGGATAGGTCGCCGTGTAGGAAGTGTTCGTCGACCATCACTTCGGATCTTGTACGGAACTCCCCTTTTGTCGATCTTGCAGGCTTCACCATCATCGGTGAGATATACAATGCCGTCCCCTTTCTTCCCCGTACTCCAATGTTCAATCTCCTCGGGAGCCAACTTCTTTTCTTTCAAGATCTTGATAATCTCTCCAGGTTCTTCGATGTCTCCTTCGGGGATGAGTCTACCGGTTGGACCGACTTCGCGGGGCGATCGTCGATCTTTTCCAGTGACCTTTGGTTCAGAAGGAGGCGGTGCTGCACGTAGACCTAGTTCTTCGTCTAGTTCTTCGAGTCTTTTGTCTCCTATAGCATCAATAGCTTCATGTTCTGCTGACTTGAAGACTTCGCCAGTCGGCTCCGTCTCTATGTCAGATGGATCTATGTCCTGTAAGTCGGGATCTTCTCCGGGATCCGGTGGAGGAAGAAGACCATCTTGATCATCATCATCCCCGTTGCCACATTTCCTCCAGGCGGACCGTCATCCCCGTCATCGACGTCTTTTATCTCCTTGCCAGCGAGGTCAACGTTGTCCCTTAGTCCCTCAATGGTTGAGTTCATCCTCTCGTACTCGGCTTTCAGGGGAAACGTTATCTCCTCTGGGAAGTAGATAACTTCTGTCTCGTACGGTCTCATCAACTTCCTGGGAACAGATGCGTCCATTGACAAGTTCGCATTGGCAAATTCCTTCATGTCCCACACGCGATACTTCTTGGACCATCCTTGACCAGCAGTGATGATGTATCCGGCGAAAATGCCTGGGATCCCCTTTGGATCGAACTTGTTGCCATATGTCTTCGGCCTTGTATCCGTAGGCTTGAAGAAGACTTTGGCCCCAAAGGGTATGGCTTTTCCCTCGAAGTCCTTTCCAGTCATACGTTTCCATGCTGAATCACCATCGCCCTCAACGTCTTCGATGTTGAGGTTCTGCATCACGCAATTCAGCGCAAAAGACCAGTATTGGGCGGGTAATCCGGCGTGTAGCATGGATGCTGCGACTGTGTTGATCACTTCTTGATTTGATCGTTCAGCGAGTGAATTGTTACTGGGTTTCCCTGGAAGGGAATGATCTATCACGATCTTCAACTGCGCCATAGCTGAATCGAACTCTGGTGCTTCATCACTATACGCCATATGAATCTTGCGTCTTCCCATTAGGCGTCTGATGGCCATGACGACCTCGTCAGTGCTCCTTGAAGCCGTGGGAATCGCTGCGATCATTTTGGTGGCGATGTCTCTGATGACTAGAACTTCACGTGCTCCATCATCGAGTCCGATACCTGCTTCGGCGGCCTTGCGCATATCGAGGAAGTCGAACGTCACAAGGTCTCCCCAGTGTTTGATCACACGTTGAAACGCACCTCGTTGTGTCCGCAAGTGCTTCATCTTCGCGCGTATGCACGATTCGCAATATGGATTGCGGTAGCGATGAGTACACAGATGTGCCAACGTCTTGGCTTCGGCTTTCAGTGTTCCGACTCTGGCCTTGCGGCTCGGCGCACCGTCGCCTTCCACATCGATGATCACCTCATCGTCACCGTCCAATGGAATTTCACCCACTCCTTTTCCTTCGTCGTCGTCCGGAGGTCGACCGGCCTCGGACTCTGGCACTTCTTCTATAGGAGGTTCTTGGGGTTCAGGATCAGGAGGTCGTTCATGATCGTCACCTTCTTCTTCTGCTTCAATCTCGCTCGGTGCAGCTTCAGCGGCAGCTGCGACACTGACGTCAACGTCACCCGCGGTTAGCACACTCTTGAAGATTTCGGTGATCGCTTTGGCCTCCGGATCATCATGAACAAGTGACTTGGAACTCCCGGCGCGAATGTACGGGATGTCACCGTTCACGAACAGAGATATCCTCTTGCCCTGCGGGTTGATCATGAATGGTTCCCTTCCGGGTGGCCACACAAACCCGTAGTTGAAGTTCATGCATCTCTTGCCTATGGAAAGCACCGATGGTGTGTCGTCCAACACGTAAGCGTTGATCGGTTCCTCGAACGACTCAGTCTGGAAATTCGACACGAGATCGGTATCGGTGATTCCATTTGCTGTCTGAAATGATATGGGCTCTGGAGTCACGAGTGTCTCGAGACTATGCTTCTCGATCTTCTTCTGAGATATGAGGTCGTGGCCACACCCAGTGTCCATGAGAAACTTGATCTTCTTCTTGAGGATGACTGGTTGAACCATGCATTTGCATACACCTTGATTGATGATCCGCTTGCTGTGTGCAGCATCGAGTTCACGCTCAACGATGGAATCCTCACCGTCGTAGAAGGAGACTTCTTCCACCCGAGACGTTCCTGGGATTCGTACGAATGAAACTCGATCTCCGCATTGATCATCATCGTCGTCAACCATGTCTCTCATAATCTGTGCCCTCAATCTCGCTTTGTGCTTGGCGAATTCCAAATTCACGGCGCGATCCTCATCGTTGACAAGCGCTTCCATGTCGACGTACTTCACCTTCCGTTCTTTGTCCTTCTTCGATCTTCTAGGACACGAAGAAATGAACTTCACGTCATCGGCGAATGTCACATTACGCTTTATCCTTTTCGGGTCGACGTAGTCGGTCCCGAGGATTCGTCGTCTGTTGAACAATCCGAATCAGCGTCGCTGTCAACGGATGGACAATCTGACTCCTCCTCATCTTGTCTTGAAGATCGCTTCCATATCGCCGGAGCTGATGGATTCCACCTTCGGCACAATCTGATGGCGGGTGCCGCAGGGAGCGCCTTGGCCTTGGCATTCGGCTTCGCTGGAGCTGCCTTTGCTTCGGATTTGGCTTTAGCTTTTGCCTTTGGTTCCGGAGCTGGGGTAGCTGCTGCCTCATGCTTGAAAGGACAATTCTCTCTTGAGCACGAGCCTGTGTTCTTGAACGAGTAGCATATCCTGCTTCCTCCTCCTCCAGATGGACTTGGAGTTCTCGTCCTCGGCGTAAAGGGTCGCTCTGGAGTCTTCTTCGAGTGACTGAATGGGCACTTGTCACCATTTCGACACCCTGCATCTGTGAAATGGAACTTGCAGCGGATTTGCTTCTTGCTCTTGTCGCCTCTGTTGTCCGCTGACTCACTCCTCGTCTTCTTCTTGGGTTTTGGCTTGGTCTTCGCATGACTCTTCGCTTTGCTTTGAGGTAGTACAGGTGTTGCTTTATCCGGCTTGGTCGGCGAAGCCTTGACCTTTGCGGA
Organism: Symbiodinium sp. CCMP2592; assembly: GCA_905221615.1. Taxonomy (NCBI): domain Eukaryota; class Dinophyceae; order Suessiales; family Symbiodiniaceae; genus Symbiodinium; species Symbiodinium sp. CCMP2592. The sequence continues at coordinate 14,035 of CAJNDT010001481.1, forward strand.
TGGAGCTGCGTTAGGCGTTGGTTTCTCAGGTACCTTGGCCGGTGCAGCAAGCAAATTGATGGTACGGTCAATGATCTTCATCAGATTGTCGTACGATCGGTCTTCATGATTGTAGGGCAAGTGTTCGTAGTGCATGCCCAACTCCATCTTCATTGCGGGCGAGTCCTTGATCTTGCTGTACAAGCAATCACGGAGAGCTGTTTTGGATGGTATGTCTTCTGGCCTCATCCGTCCCAGAACTTCCAACCACGTCTGCTTGAACGTATGAAGTTTGTTGTCGCCTTGGTACTGGAGCTTCACCAGATACTCGAGAGTGATGATCATGTCGAGACGATCGTGCGTTCGAAAACTTTCATACATCATCGCAATGATTTGTCGTCCTTTGATGATCTTCCCTTCGGGCCTGCTGATGTAATCGTTGGCCTTCCGGTTTACCTCCAGGTACAGATCAGCAGACTTGTCACCACCAGCGCGTAGCATTGCGACCATTGCGATCCCCAATTTTACGTCTACGCTCTTGAACTTCTTGTGTCCTGAATCATTCAGTGCTTCGACATCAGGGAATGGGTTGAATGCTGGTGCCAGCCATAACATCCAGTCCTCATGATTTGGATCGGCTGATGCTCCTAAGACATTCGCCGTGCATACGGATCGCCAGTTGTTGAGGTGAGTGAGAGTAGGCCATGGAGGAACGGCTACTTTGTCGGCCTCCCTCCTGGAAATTCTCACCTCCGTGACTTCAGGATCTGCGTCTCCATCAGGATCACGCGCATGAGAGCCAGGATCCGATTCAGGTTTGCCTCCACCGCTTCTCTTCTTGTCATCATCATCATCAGGCGGGTCTGGAGGATCATACCCCGTGCCGGTTCCTTCATCATGTTCTCCATCTTCATTCTCATCGCCAGCTTCGTCACCGTCATCGTCTCCATTATCCTCCTGAATCGTTTCAGCGAATAATCTCCACTCATCACGATCAGCTCTGAGACGCTGTTCGGCTTTCTGGGCCTTGAGTACTTCGTTTCGCAGATCGGCAATCTTCTCCTCGTACCGTTCCGCGACCTCTTTCTCGATCTGACGTCTCCTTGCTTCATGAATGGAATCGTCATAGGCAATAGGGGGACCTATGAGGTCGTTGCCCTTCGTAGATGCGATGATGCCGTCGACACCAACAGGTCTTGAGGAGCTGGCAGATGCTGTGGACTTCGATCCCAACATCCCGCGATCCTCCAAGAGTTCGCGTAGCTGTCGATCACGCACGGCTGCCGCATCACTTTTCCCATGAAATCCGCTTGGTATGCCAAACAGAGTGGCTGCACTAGGCGTGGAACGCGCAAGTGCTGGGCTGCTAATACCTGGCACGTAGTGCTCGGGCATTGCATCCGCCACGTTGGCATTGAATTGCGGCCAGTGAAGAAGTTTCCACCGGTAAATGGAATTCCATCCATCACAAGGTTCTTGTCCTTGTCCGATTCCGAGAATGCGAACTTCTCTTTGGCGACTGGACTAACTTGACTTGGGGACCGTATTTCAGGGGATCGTACCTCACCTCCTACGGAAAATGCAGGCACTACTTCCTTTCCTACGTGCTCCCAGCCAGACTCAGTAGTCCTCGAAGACATGGGCATGCTCGAAGGCCGTGTCGCTCCGCCATAGTTGGAGTTCCGCGCTGCCTCCAATTCGCTGCGTGTCCTCGCTTGAAGATCTTCTTGTGCTTTGAGTGTTTTCCTGAGTTCACTCAGCTCGTCGTGCAAGGTAGGCAGTGCTCGCCTTGCATGATCTTCATTCTGATGAAGTCGGTCCTCTGCATCTTGCATCCTCCTCACAGCCATTTTGCGGTACTCTTCCTCTTCACCAAGACGTTCGCGAAGCCGAAGTCGTTCTTGATCAATGGCTGCGCTGTTTCCAGCTAGCCCTTGGATCTCGTTCACGGCCCGCAACTCCTGGTTCTTGACCAAGTGGAATCGTTCCTGCATTGCTTGTAAGGCTTGTTCCGAACTTGCTGTGTTTGACCGGAGGACCAAGTTCTCTCTGGCATGTTCATGAAGTTCATGAGTCAGACGCTCATACTCACGTGCCATAAGCTCACCATCGCCTTGCGCTCTTGCCTCCAACTGCACGAAGTTAGTGGCTGCTTCCGTGCGGAACACGTGTAGCTGTTGAGCTAACTCCTCGGCAACGGCATGTGCTTGGCGTTGTTGAGCAGAGTTCTGTTCATCCATGCGAAACAAAGCTGTTTCATAGTCTCGCTTCATCTCCTGATTGACATTGTTGATGTGCCTCATGGCTAAGCATGCATGGTCACGTTGTCGTTCCAATTCTTCGATGCGAATTCCAGATCCCTCATCTTCTTGTTGCATCTCCTTGATCTTGTCCATCAGGGTCTGGACGACTCCTTCGTACTCTTGCATCTGACTGCGATAGTACATCTGCTGCGCAAGGTTCGATGCTTCGAACTGTTGCGAAATCGTCAGCTCCTGATAAGCATTCGGACCATCGGCTATGGCTGGCGTGGCCACCGATGACGCATCACCACGTGCTGGGATAGTGTCCAGAGTCATATCCAGATCGTCAGCATCGCGTGGTTGGTTGGTAACCATCCGATTCCAAGTCATGGACTTGTCACGCCCACGAGTAACCGAAGTCCTTGATCGTGCTGAAGAGCTTCTTGAAGATGATGGTCTTGACTTCTTTTCCAAGGTAGATGCTCTTGGTAGACTCTTTGCTTTCACCTTGGGAACTGCCTTTGCAATGGCAAGCGCAGAAGATTGACCTTTGTCATCTTCCGTGGAGCTATCAACGGATTGCACCACTGTGTCATCAGCTGTTGATTCACCAACGGCTGGCGCTGCCACATCGGCACCGAAAGTCATTGTCGTATCTTGGCTTGATCCCGAGTTCATTGTGGTCGTAGTAGATCAAGTAGTCGTTGCTGTAGAAAGGCAGAGCCGCGTACGGCTGATAACCTGCGTGGGGGATTGATCTCGACTAGGTTGCTGCTCTCCCCACCAGAGCTGTAATGAATGTAGGTGTGGCTGGCTTGCACTCTCCACAGACTGGACCCTGTCTCTCTCACACTTCCACACGTGCAATCCTATGCAGGCAGAACCGGCGGCCGTTCCTTTTGCACTCACTTCGTCTGTGCAACGGGATAGCTCTGATTGCTCAGGATAGAAGACACTTATAGCACTTAGCTATGGGCATTGACTTGAGCCAAACGTTGCGTGGGCGGTCACATAGAAAGGTAAAGATGAGGGACGCGTAGCGTGCCCCCTTAGAGTCGAGGGACGCGTAGCGTGCCCCCTTCTCTTGCACTTTACACGGTCTTGCTCACAGCTCTTATAGTGACACCTTAGAACTTGACAAGGCATCGCAGTCCGTTCGCACGGGGCTTTGGGGTCAAGAAGTTTAGGGTTTGTCCTCCAGGGTGTAGGGTTAATTAAGAAGCTTTTTTGCTAAAGGGCCCTTTTCCAACTGCAAATACAGCAAGAATTCCTATACCAGGAGAGGGTTAAAAAGTTTAGGGTTTACAGGGTTTTAGGGTTTAGAGGGTTTTAGGGTTTAGAGGGTGTTAGGGATAGAAGTTTAGGGCTTAGGTTTTTGAGGCATAGAAGTTCATGGTTTAGGGCATTCATTCATGGTTTAGGGCATTATGGGGCTCACTTCCGCAGCTGCCCATACAGTCAGAGTTATGCTCCAGGACATTTTTGCTCTGAGTCCAAGGCTAAGGGAGTAAAGAGCTGCAAGGCTTGGGGGCTTATGCAGGGCTGAGTTACCTAAATCCTTAACCCTGAACCCTACTTATTATCTCCACTTTGGAAGCCTGGCTGCCTTTGGCTGTCAGGGGAATGTAATGCGAGTGCTGCATGACATGGCTACCGATAAAGCGACGGCCAACTAGACCCAAGAGTAACCTAGAATAAAAAGGGTGCCCTTTTTGGTTTAAAGGGGATTATAAGGGAACCTGAACCCTACGAAAAGGGAATAAGGGCCTACTCTAGGTCCTAGTCAACCTCTCTCCAAACCCATACCCGCAAACGTCAACCCGAAACCAAACCCCGAATCCTGGGTCCGCGACTCCCAAAGTAGGGTCATATTACAGCCAACTTAAGGATACTATCCACCTAGTTGGGGGGTCACCCTCTAATATGCCCAAAGACCCACTATTAAGGACCATAAGGGCCCTATTAAAGGGCCATTGGGGGTCCTGGCAGGTGTCAGATTTAGGATTTAAGGTTTTCAGATTTATGCACTTACAGCCGCACCTGCAAGTGGTTCTCTCAGTAAACCCTGGAGCCGGGAACCACAAGGCTCGAAGCTTAAAGCACAAGCCGTGTAACACACCCTAAACCCTAGAAAAGCCAACTCTAAACCCTCAAACCTCAAACTTCAACCCTAAAAGCCCTAGACCGAATCCCTCAAGACTTCAACCCTAAACCCGAAGCCCCAAAGCCTTGCAGAAACACACCGACAACCGAGGCTCTCAATCCCAAACACTAGGCCCGGAACTGCATTGGTGTTTAGGGTTTAGGGTTTCTCGTTTATGGTTTAGGGTTGAAGGCTTCGGGGTTAGGGGGTTTGGGGCCCCTTGCCCACCATCATCGGCTTTGTCCTACAAGCAGCTGCTGGATGCAGTACTTTGCCTTCCAAGTACTCTGGTGCACAAAACCCTGAATCCTAAACCCATAAACCCTAAACCCCTAAAGCCTAAAACCCTAAACCCCTAAACCCTAAATCCTAAAACCCCACAACCAAGCAGCTAAACCTCAAAGCGACATCCTTGGGGGCCTGAGCTTTGGGTTCAAGGCACTTTAACCAAAAGGATCCTAAATATCTGCATGGTAGAAACTAGCCTTTCGATATCAAGGACTACTGCCAAATTGTGGTTTGTGTATGTATCCAAAATAAGTATATATAGGAGCCCTAAACCCTGAACCTCAAAACCCTAGACCCTTTGGGATATGATGCCTCAGGAAGCAAGCCCAAGAGGTTTAACAGGGCTTCCTTGAAACTCCCATATCCCTAAGGAAAGGAATATACCTTAAATTATGGTGGGATCCCTAATCTGATTCATTTAAAGTGTATCGAAAGATCCCTAAACCCTAGAATCCCCTGCAAACGTATGTCGCAAAGTGTACGTATTCCTGGGGATATTGGCCCGCGGCTGCTTCCGTAGACCCCTTTGAGCCCCGAAACCCGAAACCCTTGGCCCTGCAAGCCATCCCTTGCCTGCATGTCGATGATCATGGCCCCCTTCCCTTGATAGCCCGGAGTGTACCTGCGGCTGATGGACAAAATCCTGCATGAGCCTAAGGACTATAAACTATGGGAGCTATGGTGTATTCCTTATAATGGGTCATGCAGGATTTTGTCCATCAAGAGTACCAAACTGTTTCTCAGATGGAAGGGAGGGGAGCCAAAGCACTTCGCTGAATTTCGATGAGTAGCCCAAGGCCCACGAGCCCCAGAACCCAAAGCCTCTAGCCTATATAGTGAAGACCGGAGGAATGGAACATGCCGTATCTTAAGCACCAGACAAAAAGCAATTGTAGAACTTCCTGGCTTTTGCTTCCAGAGTTCAAAGGTTTATACGGCTATTAAACACACCTCAAAGGTCTCCAAAGCTGGAAGGAGGGTGGGGTGATTCCCAACCCAGATCCGTATTCCGCCCTATAAACCCTACAGCCGCAAACCCACAGCCCAATCGACCCTTCCCTGCACCCGGCGTTTCGGGTGTTGGGTTTAAGGTATGGGGTGTGGGGGTTCGGCCAAAATCCCAAGGGTCAGCCTGAAACCCGAAGCCCTGCATAAACCCCAAAGCCCTGCCTGGACCCTAAAAGTATGCAGACTACCGGTCCTTCAAGGTGTTGGTCCAATATTCTGCCGCCTTTTGGGGGTGTAGGTATTTTCTAAACCCTACTTGGAAGGGCAGGGGACTTAGTAAGTAGGTTATAAGTAGGGTTATAATTGGGGTAACTCCATTTAGGGTACTTGTAACTCTACTTGTAACCTACTTACTAAGTCCCCTGCCCTTCCAAGTATGGGTTGGAAAGTCACGAGACGCAATCGCCCGAATTCTTGAGTCTGGCTTGCTCCAGCCGAAGGCCACCATGGTCTTTGCTCTCTGCCAATGACTGGTCACAAGCATCAAGCAACAGAATGTCCAGCGCAGGCCGTCATTGAACAACTTTTAACGTGCATCAGGCCCTTTCTTGTGGTGCATGCACGCCTCCAGCAGAGCACCTCAAGGTATTTGCGCGAAGAGACACAGTATGCACGTGGAAGTCTCCATGCTTCCGTCGCTTCGGAGCACCGTCCGACCCGTTTAGAACCCTGAAACATAATCTTCAGTCCTAGCAACTCTCAGCGCGGAACTTGCGCTTCACAGGAAACTTGCCCAACCAGTAACCCTTAGCTTTAAACTCGCATGTCAATTACTCCGAATGTAGGCTGAAGCAACTGTAGGGTGATGTGCTTAGGTTCAGGGCTTTGGGTGTAAGGCTTTGGATGGAGTTCAGATTACAGAAAACCTTGCCTCAGCTCTGTAGATTTGGCATCAGGCTGTAGGTAACGGACAATCGTCGAGGACCACAAAGTGAGGAGGGCAGGCAGGATTAAGGACCCCATATGTAAGGGCTCTCTGTTGGGGAGCATTGCACCTTCCTCCCTCCCACCTCTGGAACCCTTTGAAATCGTGCTTCCGAAGCTCGCTTGATACCATCCTGCTTTGAAGCATTCTTACCTTCGAAAATTACATCCACGTGGGCTCCTCTTGAAATCGTAAGTGATGCGGGTTTAGGGTACGGCTTTAGGGATCAGTATCGCTGGGAAAAACCTGTTCTGGTACAGGGCCTGGGCTTGCGAAGTTCATGATTGACGGGCCAGTACCCCTTTTACTTCTGCAACACGTTGGCATGCTTTCTTCACCCTACCTATGACATGCACGACCGCGGCGGAACATCAACATCGTTGTAAAACATGGACCTCAAAGACAAAGCCCTTAAACAGGTCAAACACCGTCACACACAAGGAATCCGGGAGAGTAAGGCCTCTTCACTCCAAAAGGGCGCTTCTTGAACCTCGGCAGTTTAGGATCTCGGAACATCCCACGCATCCCTCACACCGCACATTCAGCTTTAGCAGAGACGATTACATCAGTACCCCAAGCAACCGTTCGAGACCCTTTCGAGGGAGGGGCCCTGCCAAGACGAAATGGTGAGTGTTGTTTGCAATGCATCTGACATCCGAGATGTGAAATATATGTGCCATTGGAAGGCAATGGTGCGTTGGGTCAAAGGGGTGCATGTTCCAAATCAGAAGACCGCATGAAACATATTGAAGCATCCTGACATCGCAACAGCTGTAACCGGAAGGTGTTAAGGAACAGCCTGTTATGATAATTAAACTATGACTGCACTTCAAGTACCTACATCATCGTCGGCCGGGATCATTGGAATGCAGACGCCGGCTGGCTGTGTTGTCTTTACCTAAACGCTAGTCCCTACAGCATATACAAAGCTCTTCGTGTATGTTGGAAGGTTGTCACTCCATCATGCAGTTCTCTGCTGGCAGCAGCCGGATATTCTTCGCGAGGAGTCATTGGCACCTACCGGGCATCATAACTGCCCCTCAACAAGTACAAGGCTGCAGCGACCTCGAGCAACCGAAATTGCGAGGAGAGGGGGTCGGGTACACGAAAAGGCCCTGCTACTCCCAGAGGAGATGCAGAGCCAATCTCGCTCGAGCCGCGGCGCCTGACGCCTACCACCCTAAATCCTAAACCCTATACCCTGAAGCTCCAAACTCTAACCCCTAAGCTCCACGTTGAACCCTTCCAAAACTCAAAGACTTCACTCTCGCAGCATTTAGGTGAGGGCTTTAAATTCAGGGTCCACCTGGACCCTTCAGGGTCTGGGGGGTCTCGGGTCTTGGGCTTTGGGGTTTAGTTGTTTGGGGTTTCGGGGTTAGGGGTTTAGGGATTTAAGGTTGCCGGTGCAGGGCTGAAGGTGCAGGGTTTCGGGTACGTTCGGTGACTTGGAAAGGGCTCCTTTACAAAAGGTCTCCTTTGTCAGTCGGGGGTGTGTACATATATATATATATGTGTGTGTGTGTATGTATGTGTGTGTGTGGGTGTTGTGTGTGCATGTGCCTGTGCGTGCATGCGTGTGTGCGTGCATGCATGTGTGTCTGTGTCTGTGTGCATGTGCATGTGTGTGTGCATGACAGCCACCACGTGGCAGCCAGAAACGTCGTTCTGCATGAAAAAGCCGACCTCGGCAGCACAGAGATTGATGAGAGAGGGCGAGGGCATGCTTCCAGCAGGCAACTGTTTCAAGCAATAAAGCTGTGGTTTCACTGCTTTGGCACAAGGTCTGTTTGCTCTGCCACCCAGCTGTCCTGTAAATCAAGGCCTAAGGATGAGGGCACGCTTGCTGTTGCAATGACAAGATCTGCATGGAGGACGAGGACAGCTAGGCCGGCACATGGCTAAAGTTCCATGGGCACTCAGCCTCAGGATTCATCTGTCCATGCATCGCCCAGGCATACATAAGAAGGTCTCGCAAGGCTGCGTTGTCTCCAGCAGGATCGTTGAATCCGATATCCCTTTTCAGGTGAGACCTCGACTGAAGTAGATTTAGAGTTGAAACCAGCCTGAAGCCTTTTAAGCAACTACTGAAATCTCAACAACCTAGCACAACATCTTTGTTGAATTACCAAGATACTGATCTCTGAACTCCAGCTTCCACCGGTGACGCCACTCACGTTCCCGTGAGATTTTCCATCCACCAGGTGGAAGGTATGCTTTTGCCTCTGGCTGGCTGAAGCCACGGCCCTCTGGGAAGGGAATGGCCTTCTTGATTGGACGTGAGGTCGAGGCCGGTGGAGAGGACCTTGGATCAGGAAGCTGTGCGTGTCAAAGCATTTGATGAGCCATGTTGTGGAAATACTTGCAGCACCAAGCAACCCAAGTGCAGCGAACTTTGCCATGTCTTCTTCTGCTCTGCGGCGTTGCTTCCTCGCCTTGAAGATCTCTTCCTCCAGCTCCCATTCCTCCCAGGACCAGAACTCATCATCAAACTTTTCGAGGACAGTCCGTGCTGAGGATGTAGTTGATGCGAGGCCGAGGACGTCCTGTGGAGCAGCTGGTCAATATCCTAGAACCCAGAAATCCAACATCACAAACAACAAGCTTATGAGAGTCCATGTGCCTTGTCGAACTTTTTTCTGCGTGCTAGGATCTGCTGCAGCTTTTCCACACTGTACGTGTCACCGAGCTGGTGCTTTGCCAATGCCTCCACCAGCTTTATTTCGGTTGGCGGCTGCGGCAGCTTCATCCCCAGCAAGCCCAGTAGCTTCTTCATATAGAAACAAGTCATCTCCACCAGGCCCTGCTCCACACTGAACCTGATGCAGCACATGGCAACAGAATCATGGCCCTTATTCATTCTGCACAGAGAGATAACAACTTGCAATGAACCAGCAAAGCAACTTTAGAAGGGGGCTTCCCACTGACCCTGGCTTCACACGCAGCTGTAGCTTTGCTGACCGTGACGAGGTCGTGGACGGGTACGTGGGTGGCATGATCTCAATCTCACGTGCCTTCCATTTCTGGTGGTTGTAGATGCAGTCGAACTTGACCGGCTTGCCAGTCTGCCAAGCCAGCACCAAAGACTCATCTGGTGCTTTCCTTGGAAGCTTGATTGGAAACACACCAGCCAACTTTGGATGTAGCCTACATGCCACAACGAAAAAAGGTTACAAAACACTATCTGAAACAGGTGGCCTGAATTTGGTTTCGAGGCCGAGAAAGCCATGGCGGCAGGTATAAAGAACCAGCATCCTTGTGTCCTTGTTGGAAATCAGTGCTCCAGGAATCAGCAGCAGGCTCTGCCAAGCCTTTTCCATGGTAGCGATGCATCCTCCAGTCTTCAGCATGTTCAAGGACGAGAGCGGTGCTTCTTTGTGATTCCGCGCCTCAAATGTCAAACATCACGCATGGGAAGATTTGTTAAACAAACAACATCAACACAGTTAGCTTTTATCAAGTGGCAGAGTGATTCGGCCACGTCGGTCGTTCAACTGTCAGGTCACTGACCATGGCCTCACTGAGGGTGACAAGCCTTGGCCGACGTCTGAACCCCTCCTAGAAGTTAAGCTTTTAGTCTCCTTATTACAGTCCATATATAGAAACCCCAAAAAGTTAAAGTCTAAAGAGCCAACCAGAAGAACGCCAAGAAGCGAGGACGAGGGCGTGAACTCATCCTTGGACAATGTCCTTGCAGATTTTGCACACCTTTCCTTAGGTAGAGAAGCACTGCATGAGGACATGAGAAATTGGCTTTCAAACCTGAATTGGATGGCCAAGCCAAGTGTCTCGCGCATCAGGGGTGACCGTGAGGACGGGCCGGCCAAACTCTGTGTTGAGCTTGTCAGTCGATGCACAGTGCCATGCACCCTTTGGGTCCAGCCTGCCATTTGGAGCCTCCTTGCACCTCTTCCTTGCAGCGTTGAAAAGATTCCTTAGCTGTCGTTGGGAAGCCCAGAAATACTCTCTAGCACCAAACCCTGAAACCCAGAATCCAACAATCACTCACACATACTCGGACAGGAATCTCAACTTGCAAGGTCGTGTGGTGGGCGAGGGCGTAAGGCTCGAGGGCGTGGGTGAGCAGTGGCGGCGTGGAATTGAAGCCGGTCTCACTGAGCAGGGACATGTTCTCACGCACCCACCTTGAACATGTTTGCAGAGACTTTGAAGTTTGAAGTTTTAGGTTCTGCTCCCTACCTGCATAGTATGGAGTAGGCACAATGATAATTAACTACGAATGATTGTAACCTGTGACTATAACATGCAAGAGACTGCTGGTTGGGCCACTCCATGTTCCTCAATGTTTTCTGTGCCACAGCGTGAAATGCTGAGGATGAGGGCACCGCATCCAGCCGCTCCAGAGCTTCGAAGTATTGCCTGGGCAGACACTATAAGCACCACTTCTCATGCACTAAAACCCTGAATGTAAAACAAAACCTGCAGCAAAAGCACTTCAGCTCTGGAAGAGAATCCACAGAATCCAGCAGCCGCAAGAAACTTCGTGGTGGCACCCAGTATGCCGTTTGTGTCAAGGCCAATTCACCGGCGAGGGCGACAGCGAAGACCCAAAGGGAGGACAAAGTCTGGGTGCCAGCCTTTGGGTCCATTGTTGTTTGCATTTCACATCAGGAGGGACAGTTGCAGAAACATGAACCAGGGACCCAACAACCAGTAAATATGTCTCCCACCCAGCCTTGCCAGCAGACTCGAGGCCGGCGGCTGTGTCGAGGCCAAGATGCACCAAAAATGCGGGCGAAACAAAGGCATCCAAGCAGCCATAAATGGCAGGCATGAGGCCGCTCTGGACGAGGTCTTGCATCACGTGGGCGGTTCCGTGTGGCCTGTGTCTCAGGCACATAAACATGCAATGTAAAAGATGACAAAACACAATAAAAAACTGATTCGAACTTCTGATGCCAAGCTTCGAGTGCATGCGTGTCATTGACAGCCGAAAAAACTCCTCCAACACACGTGTGATGTATTCCATGCCGTCCATCGCCAGCATGGTGTGCCTAGATGCCAAAATCGCGGCTGTGTACTTGAACGCGGACGAGCCTGCCAGCCCCTTGCGCCTGCTCACCTCTTTGCGGCCCGAGGCTATAGTCATCCTGCGCGAGGACGAGGGCCCATCCAATGCCACAGGCTGTGCCGAGGACGGGGGCTCTGAGGCCGAGGGCTCTGCAGACATGTCCTTCAGCATGGAACCAAGCATGATTGTGTCTTATCAGAAGCACAAAACCAACAGTATGGCTAGATAACCTGACCCATGAATCCATGGCTCCTCACCAGCATCATCGAAAATGCTCTTGCAAAACAGTGGTGTTTCAGACCAGCTGGTCCAGTACTTGCGCTGGAACCCCAAGAAGACGAGGACGATCAGCTCACATGTCCGCGAGGGCTTCCTGACAAGGGGCAGAAACACCAATCCAATCTGCAAACTGGTTTCTCACAAGAAAACCAACTCATGACATGCTGCTAAATTGCAACAAGACTCATGTGGCGAGTCAGGGCCTCTGTGGTGAACCACCGGCCCTTCTTAGCAGCTGTTCCAATCGTTGCATGCTTCAGATTGGAAAGAGCTTGCTTCCACACATACGCCATGTGCTCTTCTGTGCCGAGGGCGTCGAGGGCGAAGTCCCTGCACAGGTCACCTGAGGCAAGGATCAGAAAATTATAGGATGGAGATTGCACCCTTGGCTCCTGAATGTAGGCATGTCACTGTAGAAGAGGGTGAGCAACGAGTTCGGGACGTCGAGGGCGTGCAGTGCTTCGGTAGTCTGAAGGAGTGTTTGATGGTGGGAATCACTGCCATACCTTGTGCTGGTGCTCTCACAGCAAAGAAACATGATGTCTCAAGCGGTGCACCAACTATGCTGAAGGGGCACTAGCCGCTATCTTTTATCTGCAAATGGGATGCGGTCCCCTCCGAAGTGAACACACCTGTGCAGCTTCCAAGCGGGCGAGGATGAGGCCGCTTTCAGTGGCTGCATCAAGTATATCATTGTGAAGTCCTTTGTTGCAAACAACAAACACACATGTGAACATATTGCATTGCTTCCTCTCCAAGAAAGTGTAAGAATTCTTTTAAACATCTCAGAAAAGAGTCTGTGGAATATGTCCCAGCTGATTGTTCCTCGCAGCTTGGCACCATTCATGAGGAAGATCCCCATGTACCAGCCTGCAGAGCCCATGTCCTTGTGTGCTTCTCACAGCACATGTCGGCCCCAAAAAGAAACTCATTTCATAACACCATTTACAAGGATGCTGGCGGCTATAAAGGCTCCTGGCATATGTGGAGGGTCGGGCGACACAGCTGCTTGTCCACCACATGGAGAGGAACTTCGAAGCAGCGTGTGCCGTCCTTCATCTCGATGCATGCCTGGTGTAACAGACACATGACCCTGTAGACACAATTTCAAAGTAAAACAAGAAACACAATTCATTACATCTTGTCTGCTGGCATTCAAGATCTGTTGAAAATCAGGCTACCTCTACGACCTGTGTCGGTCGACTTATATTAAGCTTACGACCTGATTCGGTCGCGACCTGTCCCCATCCATTGTTCATAAGCTGACAAGATGCACGAGGACGAGGACGGCCTGTGATCTTGCAGACCTGTTCCACAAAGTACCTTTTGGCACCTTGTGGGAGGCCGGAAAGAGGACGAGGACTGAGGTACACGTTCAGTCCAAACCCATTGCTCCGCCACAAGGTCGACTCGAGGGCGAGGAGGTGTTCCAAATTGACCTTGCGCTCCTCCTTTGTCGAGGTTTTTGCAACCATGAACTCCTCCAGTGGGTCGTGGCCGAGGACGAGGGCGTGGTGAGGAAGAGGACGTGGACCATCACCTTCCAAAGCTTTCCGTGTCAGCTTTATGGCCTGCGGTGGTGTTACCATGCCAATGCCACCACTTCCGTCCTTGGAGGAGGACGAGGCCTGCCAGGTGGAGGGGTTCTTTTTTTTTAAGGCTTTGGCCAAAAGGACCTGTTGGAAAGGTTTGGTGCAACTTTGGTTGAGGGGTTCGAGGGTATAGGGTTAAGAGTTTAGGGGGTAAGGGTTCTAGGGTTTAGGGCTCAGGGTTTAGAGGTTCAGGTTAGGGCTCAGGGTGTAAGGTTTATTAGGTTTAGGGTTTAAAGTTTAGGGCTTAGTGTTAAGGGTGCAGGGCCAAGCCATCCTTGGCCAAAACCTTTCAAAGAAAAAACCCTGGGCCCAGGCCTGCCATTGCACCAAAAAAAACAGGTCTTTACGAGGCTTGCCAATCGTGGCGCTGTCAAAGGCGATGGAGAGGACGTCACGGCTGCTGAAGGAGACAGAGGACGTGGCCTGCGTGCAACTCAAAATGTGTTTCAGCACAGTGACCTTGGCACTTAGGGGCGATCCTAACATAACACCCTGCCCTGTCCTTAAGCTGCACCAAGGACTCCTCCAGCCACCTCTGGCCAGCAGTGTCATCGCCCAGCCCCAGGGTGTGAATCAATGAGTGCGAGGACGAGCTTCGACCGGCCTGGCTGGGTGAGATCCGAAAACATGGAAATGAAGGCTGAACCCATTTGGCCATTCCCACTATCTGTATGAGGACTTATCCATGACACTGTCACTGTCGTGGTCTACAAAGTAAGATGCGACCAGGCACCTGGATTGCATCCCGAATAGCCGCTTGCTTAACATCAGGGTCAGCACGTTTGCGCTTTTGACCTGAGGCCGAACAAAGTGGCAGCGACCCACTCTTCAGGAAGTCGGCACACTTCCAACCTTAGGTAGTAAAACATTGCAAGCCAGGCATGGTCCACAGGCAGAGGTTTACAAATTAAAATTGAATTTATGGATCTAGCACCAGGAAACAGACTGTTATGAGCCATGGTGCTGGCCTGGTTGGCCTCAATGATCTGTGCCAACACAGTGATGAAGCGGCCCAGTGTCCTCCCCACAGCCGCACAGGACGAGAACCTTGGCTGACTTCTGATCCCCTCCTAAAAGTTAAGCTTTTAGTCTCCTTATTACAGTCCATATATAGAAACCCAAAAAGTTAAAGCCTAAAGAGCCAACCAGAAGAACGCCAAGAAGCGAGGACGAAAGAGTGGTGAGCATCTTCCATGCAGTGCTGTGCACTGGAACTGAGGACTTGGACGAGGACGAGGAGGAGGCCGAGGCCGTGGACGACAGCAGCTCACCAGCAGTCTTCTGCATCATCTGGGTACAGACACAGAAGCCGCGCTCATCTGGCAGAAGACGACACTGCTGCCTTAATATCTCAAAGCCACAAAGCGGTCTGTGAGATGAGGACTGCAGCCTTGCAGCATGCAAAGTCAAAGTATGCCTCACTACTAGAAGGACTCCTATGTAAACAGTGCCAAGCAACCTCTCCTCTGCTGTGGGCTCGAAGAGGGCGAGGACGAGATGCTCACGGAGCTCTGCTGGAGCAATGCAGGTCCGGAGGATGGAATCTGCCACTGCTTCTGACAGATCTTTGTTCGATCTGTCACGCCGCTTCATCCTTGCTTGGCTGAGTGTTCAGGGGTTTTTGGTGCTTGGGGTCCGGCTCCAGGGCTTCATGGATTTGGGGCTTGAGGTGTTTTTGCAACGGATAAGGGTCAAATCTGTTTGGGGCCTCTGTTTGTCTGTGTAATTCATGCCAGGCATCTGCCAGAACTCCAGCAGTGCCAACAGAGCACGGGTGTCCACCCAGTACTCCTGCTCACCATTGGAGGGCGCGATCGGGGACGGCATCGAGGATGAGGGTGTGGCCGGCTGTGACACAGCAGCAGACTCCTACAGGTGGTTGTTCTGTTGGAATATGCTACTGATGTTGTGTCTAACTTTAAATGGATGGAAGGTAAGCATCATACCTGCCAAAATTGTTGGTCCATACGCACTGGAACAACAA
Organism: Symbiodinium sp. CCMP2592; assembly: GCA_905221615.1. Lineage (NCBI taxonomy): Eukaryota > Dinophyceae > Suessiales > Symbiodiniaceae > Symbiodinium > Symbiodinium sp. CCMP2592. The sequence goes on from CAJNDT010001481.1 coordinate 29,505, forward strand.
AGAAGCCTAGTAACACACACAGTCTCCTCCTTGTCTTTGCTCCTGTGTCTGCTTGCGAGGCTGAGATCCGAGGGCGCACAGCAGGCAGAAAAGTTGTACCACATGAACCTTTTCTGCCATTTGTCGATGTTCCTTAGGTGCACAGCATCCACTTAGAAGGAAACACCTTAAGCTTCCAACAATAACAGGTGCAACTGTTTGCAGCCAGGATTCTCCCTCCAGACATTGCACAGCTTTGTCTTGGCACTCCTGTCCAGAAAGCCCACTGCTGGCAGCACTCGCCTCAACTCCCAATGAAGTTGCTGGCCAGGCGAGGACGAGGAGGAGGACGAGGACGCCGGCCTGCACTTCAATGCCAGGGTTTCCTTAGTTGCTGATTGCATAAGCCCCAAAAAAAGTGCACACTTTCAGTTCTATAGTGGTAATGTTATCCAATAAAGTGTAAAGTGTATTCACTGAGATACTAAGTTTCTACAGAGCCATCTCTCCGGAAAACCTTTGTCTCCAACATCGTGGGCTCCATGGCAGCAAGCAGAGGACGAGGGCAAGGTGAGGAAGAGGACGATGAGCTTTCTCTTGTTTAAGAACTGCCTGACAAGGACAAGGTGAGGAAGAGGACGATGAGTTTTCAGTGAACTTTCTCTGGTTTAAGAACTGCCTGTCCTCTAGGTGCAGGAATCCAGGGACATGTTGAAATGTATGTCACTGTTCACAGGAATCCAGGGACATCTGTGAATGTATGTCACTGTTCACATGAGCCATGCAGGGCCAGAGTGGCAGTGACAAGACCAAGTTGCAGCAGCATGATGCCCTCAACTTCTCTTGTTGAACAGCATTCCCACATCTTGCTGAGGTCATGGCAAATGTTGAACTTGTTCTGCAAGGCCTGTCAAGAAGTTGTAACTATGCATGCCACTGCACAACTGCTGAAATCATGCGGTCAGCACACACATCTCTGGCATTTTGCTGAGGACGTCTCTGCAGAGGGAAGCCATGAAGTCTTCACAAATCTATGGAAAACCAAGGTGTGCTTCTTCTTGCACAGCAAAATCTGACCAATCACTTCTCAAAATTTCTCTGGTCTCCTTCATAGGTCACATGGCCCGCACAGACCTTGGACTGACATGCATGCATCATGTCAAACCGAAACAAAGTTGTGAATGACTTCAGACTTCAGAGTTCACTGCTGGCAAGGCACTCCTCAGCATCACTGATCTCTTCAACCGACTTGCGCTTCCGGCTCCCCTTGCTGCGGGGCGAGGAGGACGAGGATGACGAGGATGATGACGATGGTGCAAGGGATGTCTTTGGTGATGCCACCTCTGGAACAGCTGTGCCAGGGACGAGGGTGCTGTCGACAGGGGCGGTGTCGGCCAGGACAGTGTCACCAGGGGCGTGGACATCGCAGCTGCCGAGAGGGGCGGTGTCAGCGGCCAGGACAGAGCCGTTCTCGCGGCCGAGGACGGCTTCAGGCTCGGGCGGCTCCTCGAGGACGGGGGCAGGCTCAGGAGGAGCTGCTGCCTGCCCCTTGGCTTTGGCCTTTGCCTTCGGCTTCATCGGCAGCAGCTTTGGAACAGGGAAGCAGACCTCGCCGTAGTTCAGGAGGATCTCGCTGTTCTTTGGGATCCCCTTCGTGGCCTGCCTCGGGGGGGGTGCCAGACAAACAATCGAAATAATCAGCAGCAAATGCATAGACAGAAGCATTAAGAAAAATATTTGGATGCATCCAAGATACACGTAGAAGAGGGCGTCGCCGAGGCCGTTGCCCAACCTCACCACGAGCTTCGCATTGCTCTGGCGGGCGAGGCCGGAGAAGTGGTTGATGAACCCTGTCAACCCCGTTTGGACGAGGAAGAGGACGGAGTTGATCGAGGGCGTAGCACCACCATCGTAGTGGCCGAGGCTGAACTTCAGCCTAGGAGGCGCTTGTAAAGCCTTTGAAAAATAGAAAGTGTCCCAAAGTCCTACCTAGCAGCACTCGGTCCACATACGTGGGGTGCTTCTCCAAAAAATCGAGGACGAGGGCGGAATCCTTGAAGATCGGGCCCCTCACCGGGATCTCATGGCCCTTCTTCATCCTCAGAAGCAAGGCATGAATGAAACAGGGAAGGCTCTAGAAAAGCAAGGCAAACAAAGTCCTGTCTGCAGTCATGGCACGCCACAGTGGTGACGAGGCCGAGGCCGGCTTTGTCGCCGTTGGGCGAGGGCGACATCATGATGTTGACGTGGTGCTTCCTGACATCAAGGAAAAGAGCTATCAATCTGTCAATGCTTACTATGTCTGGAGTTGCTAAGTATCAACTGAGTGTCTCCATGGCAATCAGCTTTCGACTGCTCTGCACTGCCCGCTCCATGTTGGCCGAGGACGAGATGTCGTCTTCATTGTCGGAGTCGGGCATAACTTCTTCAGCCAGCTGGGCCATGTCGAGGACGTCAGCAAACACGTGGCATGGAAACTTGCCCTCTTCCAGCATGTCTTTGGGATCGTTGAGGACGAGTGTTTCTGGGGCACTGGGTGTGCGGACGAGGGCGCGGTCGGCCTTCCTGTCCTTGCTCACGACCTTCTCGTTGAGCGAAATCCTTAAGGAGCAGTGGCCGGAAAAGCAGGTGGAAACAACAACAACAAACAAGTGCAAAGCAGCAGTCTTGCAGCAAAGTGACATCTCTCTGACCCGTGCCTCCGTCCAGTGCTGCCTAACACATGCAAAGCTCGCCGCAGCGTTGTGCATGATCCTTATTTGGAGCCATCAACAGATCTCTAGCCTGGACAAGGAAACATGTCATGTGACTGTGACATGATACATAGGCAAGAGTCTGAAAGGATCTCCCGAGGTCGTCAGGCAATGGGAGGGCGAAGGACGGAATGCAGAGTGTGGCTGCACCGAGGCCGCGGGCGAGCTGTGCGTCATTGAAGTTGAGCCTTCGTCGGATGGATACAGCTCATGTGCCACAAGAACAATGCACAGCTTCAGTTGTAGCAATTCCCACCAAGATGTGGAGTGTAGCTTTTTGCAGCGAAGTCACACGCTCATCAAAAGCCCAGGCAGTGGCGCCATCGTGGGCAAAACCACCGAGGGCGGAGAGATCTTCTCGAGGACCTGACGGAAGTACTCTTGGCTTTGCCCGAAGGCATGTGGGTTGATCTTCTTGTTCTCGACGGTGCTGCTGTCCTCCATGTCCTCTGTGTAATCGATGGACGAGGACGAGGTCCTTTTGTGTGTGGATAAGCTGATGAAAAGAAAATCTACCAAGCCCTGCAAATGCAAAAACAAATCTGATCAGTACAAGGCACGAGGACGAGTGCCCAGTCGAGGTCTTGGAGGCACGCTGTGCAAGAAACTGCACATGGCGACAGGCCTTGATCTCATCATTGTTGGCACATGTGCACACCTGGGCTGCACTAACATTACACAGACTGATTTGCTGAATGCAACTGTGTGCATCAAAAGATTTAGAGGGGTGATTAGGGATTCTGCCAAAAGACCGGTTTGCGGAGGTCGAGGGCGACATATGCCTCCATTCCATGCACGACCATGAAGTTGTCGTTGATGACCTGAACAACTTCGCGAGGGCAGTCGAGGCCGTGGGCGATGAGGGCGTACTCGACGTACACCTCTTCTCGCGGTGCTTTCTGCACCAGAGGGCGAAGGGGTGCCAGGAAGGCGAGCTCCTGTCCAAGCAGGTCCTTGAGCTTCTGCTTGACATCCTGCTCCACCGAAGGGTCGTGCCCCAGGAGGACGAGGACGAGGTCGCGGCCGGTGAAGTCAGCGGCCCAAAAGAACCGACCACCGAAGCTGAGGGCGGGCATACCTGACAGGGAATTGGATCAAGCTCAACCGATCTGATGCAAACTCTCAGATATACAAGGCAGTGCTGTGAAGGTTGCCTGGCCTTTGCTGAACTTGTGCGGCCCGCGCCGCTGGCCCACCGATGGCACCACCCACAGCCGCCACGAGGCCGAGGACGCGGACGAGGACATCTCTGCAGGCAGGGCCTTGTCATAGGCACACGGCAGGATGGCTGAATCGAAGATCACGTGCGCCTTTGCTGTGAACTCCTCTTCGGGCGAGGCCGGTGGCTTTGGCGAGGTCGATGTGTCTTCCTCCGCAGTGGCTTTGCACGTGAGGGCGAGGTCGCTTGTGGATTTGTCCACCTTTTCTTGGGCTGCATGCTCTGCCAAACGGCGGTCCTCCTCCTGACAACATAGTACAGCATGTGCAACATGTGTAATCAATGTAGACATGCAATGTTTGTGCCCTCCAGCCTCCTTCTGCATCGCCGCCTCCTGCCTCGCATGCTCCTCCTTCAGCTTGCGGGCCTCCTCATTGCGGCGCTCTGTCTCCTCTGCAGCCTTGCGTTCTGCCGCCTCGAAGAATGCTGTTTTCGCCTTCTCAAGCTGGCCGAGGAGGGTGGCGAACTCGTAGCCCATGGCGGACGAGGACGAGGGCGAGGGCGAGGGCGAGGTCGAGGTCTTCTCATAGTCGCGGGTCATCATCCATTCTAAGAAGCACAAAAAAACAACAACATTACATTCAAGAATACCCAAGAATAACAAGCATACTGCAAGCAAGAAGCCTTCCAGCTTGGTAAGCAGTCCAGCCTCGCCTTTGAAAAGCGTTCTGCGGTAGAGCTGTGGCGCAAGAGGAACGCTGTTCCAGACGAGGGCGTACTGCATTTTCAGCGCCTCGAAGAACCGGAGAAGGTCTGTGAGGACGAGGGCGATCTTAGAGACCTTTTCTTGCGTGAGGGCGACGCCCTGGGTGATCTTCTCCTTGTCACAGTGGCAAATCCGCATTTAGACCGATGACATGCATGAAGTCTGATTGTCTGCAGCTGAAGTACACCATTGTGCTGCACAGTCTCCAGCTTCGCCAAAATGGCTTTCAGAGCCTGAGATGAAGAAGGTTGAAGAAGTCTCGTGCTCAATTCAACTGCAAGCTTGGTTGTTGTTGCATGCCAGACACTGTCACCTGCAAGGACTGTGTCTCCATGTCATCTTGGCCGGGGATGAGGCCGGAGGTGAGGACGTGTGGCGAGGGAACCATGACCCTGGAAGCCACTGACTGCAACAGGAAATTGCAAATCTTCAGCAGGTACATGCAAAGAACACACTGTTTGCAGCCATGTGGCCCCTTGAGGGCGCTGAGAGGCTTCGACACAAGCCACGAGTCTTTGAACCTTAGATCGGATTGATTGTTGGGCTGCAAAAAAACTGCAATTACTGAGTGCTCTTCCAAGTCAAGAAACATATTCGCTACAAGGTAATGCGCATTGCTGCGCCATCCAGACAGGAGCTGCAGTGTGTCTGCCTCGAAGTTGCGGGCGATGAATTTCATGTCCTGGCACCTGTTCTCCAAAATGTGAACAGAACAGTGACCAAAGCAACCTAAAGCCTTCAACCCTAATTAAACACCGCAGGCCTAAAACCAAACCCTTAGCCCTAATGCCACTCTTAATAACACATCCCTAATCCGCAAACCCCTAAACTCTTCAGATCTCATCTTGTCTTGTTTCTACCTCAACCGCTGCCTCCTCGAGGCCGAGGACGCACCCATGCCAAGGGCCTTTGCTGACAGCAAAAGCCTATGCACATGTGATCATGTTCTGAAAGACCAGAGACTGGATTCCAATAATCACCAATGCTGCAAAAAAGCCTTGATGTAGGTCTTCATAGCATCGGCCTCTGTGCGCATGCTCTTGCAGAGGGCGAGGAAGGCCAAGGAATCGTCCATCAAGTGGAGGCGCTTCCGTTTTTCAGCCTCTCGATCAGCAGAGAAACACCATGAATTGCAAATCATGAAGCTGTTCAACATGCAGTCGTGGTAGAAATGTTTGCACAGGTTACAAGTTGTTGGCAGTACACCCAAAAGTAACATTCTCAGAACAGCGAACAATTTGATTAGAGTATAAGAACATGTTGTATGTCTATACCAAGCCAACCATGGCCTGGCCCAACTGCTAATCCTAAACATCCATGAATTCGGCATGCGCTGTGTCCAACAACGCTTCCATGAATGATGACTGCCAAGCCAATGTAGTATGACCATGCCATGACCACTGCCATGTGTCGCCTGCACAGCAAATGCGGTGGAAATGGCGCAGAAAAGCAAACGTACATATCACAGTCGTATTTTGGCAATGGTACATGTTGCAACATAGTTCTCCACATGTGGATGTGGACGAGTGCAAGTGCTTGCTTTCCATCCTTTCTCCAGATTTGCACAGCAACCATGCATGCAGAGATGTCCAATCGACATGGGCGGGAACGTCGCACTGTCCTTGACTTGCCTGCAGCTTATCAAGGAGAGGCCAAATCTCTGCCAGTCTTGTCCTAGTTCCTAAACATAATGTGAAGGCACACATGATCCCAGAAGCCAGAACCTTTCAAACCCTCATGCAAATAGACAATACATGCTTGGAAATCTGAAAAAGTCATCCCATAATCTCAAATCCTAAACCATTATGGGACCCCACCACTCCCAATCTCAGCATGAATTGAAAACACAAGCAGACACAGGAGACAGCCAATGTCTGGAAGGCTAATTTCAAACTTTTCACTGCAGATCCATAAGTTTAAGCAGTGTAGGCAACCCCTGAAAACCTCAATCTGTAAACCAGCAAAGATCTACATAGCCCACATACAGACAATGTTAAGATGCACTGCTCTGCAACCAAAAGTCGAAGCACCATTACCTGAAGGCCTAACATGGATGATGGCTAGCCCCGACTCTGCCTTCTGCTCGAGGCCGCAGTTGTAGATCACGAACTCAGCGTATGTGCTGAGTTGCACCCATGTGACCGCAATGGGCTCATTCATGAACTTCTCGATCGCCTCTGCCTTTGGCCACTCGAGGACGGAGTCGTGGCCAGGTTCTTTCGCACGCGCAGCCATGATCTTGCCATGGAGGGTCCTGAGGGCAGTGAGGGTTGCCAGCTTCGAGGCCGGCAGGAGTCCGTCCGGGCCCACAAAGGGATGGCCAGACGGGTGCCGGGCGAGGACGAATGATCCCACCAGCACTGGATCAAACAGCTCCGGGAACTCCTTCTCGAACAGTGCAACCTGACATGCACATGAGAAGGACATGACATGCAACTCAGGTGGTCTACATGAAAAACCAATGCTGCAACCATGATTGAAAGCTGAGACTCCTGAGAACCATTGCCACCACTGATGCGGGTCCCATACATCGTGGAAAAGCTGGACACTGGCACAGACGAGGGCAGTTGATGTGGCTCCCAATCACCAAACCTTGGATGACTTCTGTGCTTTGACATCAAGACATTAACACTGAAGCCAAGAACAATGTAGGCAAGGAACTTCTTGGCCACGAATGCTTCACAATCAAATCCAACAGCTTCCATTCTGCTGAGGGTGAGGGCCAGGCGAGGCCGAGAGGCACGGTCGAAATGTGATGAACTACTTCAGCCAAAGACGATGTGATCTGCGAAGATATGTCATGGAAGACTCTGGAAGATAGGTCTGCTGCACAGGGCTGGCAGATCCTCCACCAAGTCATGTATATGCTGCCTACATTTGAGATCTGAACCATTGCAGAAGTGTCATGGAAGATTCTGGAAGATAGGTCTGCTATGCAGGTCTGGCAGATCCTCCACCAAGTCAGGTTTTTTTCTGCCTACACTTGAGATCTGAAATTGCAGAAGTGTCATGTGGCACGCCAACAGCAATTGAAACATGTGCAGCAGACAGCGCAATGAAGAATGTATTTTGCTGCCCCACAGCGTCTTGACTTCTTCAAATGATAAAACTTCCCCGCACAAGACTGATCGAGGGCGAGAGTGGCCTCCGAGGACGTTGTGCCCCTGAGCAGGTGACAAGGGTGAGGGCGGCCTCAGAGGACGTCAGCGGGCCAGGGCTGCCTCAGTGGATGTTTCCGGCGAGGACGTTTCCGGCGAGGACGTTAGCGGCGAGGGCGGCAGCGAACTTCTGGCAGAACACCCTTGGATACGTCGCTGCACCCGCCGTCTTCCATCCCTTCCTGGCTGGCCCACTCAAAGATGGGTGCTTGGCCCCAGTCTTTGAGCACTTCCTGCCCCTGCAGGGCAGGAAGACGTGGTCGAGGGCGGTTTCGAGGTCGGTGTCGAGGACGGTGTTGAGGACGGAGGCGTGGGCGGGGAAGAAAGCAACGATCTGGGTCGGCTTCTTGTGTCCCCCGTTGTTGTATTGGCAATACGCCAATTTGTATACCCGCCCTTGCTGCCTTGGCTGAAAAATTTCATTGCTAAACACACTTGCCTGTCACACAGAAAGATTGCATTGCTGTGAAACCGAGTGGCACCAAGGGCTTTATGGCAGGATGCAACCAGAAAAACGAGGACACAGGGTTCTCCATGAAGGCGAGGACGTTGTTGTCCAGGCACTTCTGCACCCTCTTGGCTGTCCAGTCAGCTGCAGCATTGCCCTCCTCGACCTGAGAAGCAGGATGATTACACATTGACATAATTTTCAGCTGTGCAAACAGCACCAATGCACAGTCAGAATAAGATGCTATGCCCATGAATGCTCAGGACATGTGGAGGTGGTGACATGACCTAAGAAAGGCAACAACCCCCACGAACCAAGGAACCAGCCAGGATGTATCCTAAAGCCTGAAACAAAGTCCATGGGCCTTGCAAAGTCCTGCTCTTGTGATGGCACATGGCTTTGGCATCTTTGCCTCGGTCAATGGCGGGTAAGACACAGCTGACATCCAAGAAGCAGTCCTGGCATGTCGTAAATCCATGAACAGGAACTTCTTCTTGGCTGGCTCCTTCTTTGCCAGTGCTGCATTTTTCTTGGATGGCCTGACAGACAGAGAGAGTGAAAGAACAAGACATGTGCTTTTGCAGCTGATGTGCTGTAACGTGGCTTGCCAATCTTCGAGGACGATCCCAACATCTTCGAGGACGAGCCCAAGGGTGAAGGTGAGGCCGCGTGTGAGGGTGCCCGATGTGTCCCACAGAGTTTGGGCCCACAGTCTGGGCAGCCAAGCTGAAAGCAAAAGCACGCCATGGTTGCTGTTCAAGAGGCCTTATGTGAATCTCGGACATTGGCCAACAATCAAACACTGTCATATTGGACAATGTAGATTACAATCCATTCTTGTCACCTTGGCTCCTATCCTTGCACTCCAGTCTTGAGCAGGGTCACTCAGCAGACCAAAGCTGAAATCACGTCATGGTGACAACAGAAAGACATGATCATCCGGTGAGGCAGGAATGACAGACAGGCCTTGGTGATGAGAGAGTGCTAGGACCTTGGCACACAGTCTCACAGAAGGTTCTACTGGGCCATATGAGAAAAGGTTTCTGTAGTTTCCCCCACGAAACACAAGCAAAGCCAAATCCGAGCAAGGTTGACCCCAGGAACATTGAAAGAAAAGCACACAAGGATGCAAAAGCAGAGAAGCAGGACAGTTGGGCGGTGCGAAGCACCGCCCAACGACACCAGAGTCGAGGAGCCAAGTCTCAAGGAAACAACAGCAGAGAACAACAGGGAGCCATGGGCAGTGGAGAAGCCGAATTATCAAGGCGCAGCAGCCAACAAGCAGGAGCCTTGGGTGGCGCGAAGCGCCACCCAGAGACACCAGAGTCAATAAGCCGGGCGGCGCGAAGCGCCGCTCACAAACACCAGAGTCAATAAGCCGGGCGAAGCGCCGCCCAGAGCCACCAGAGTCAATAAGCTGGGCGGCGCGAAGCGCCGCCCAGAGACACCAGTGTCGAGGAGCCCAATCAAAAAGGAACAAAAGCAGACAGGCTTTGGCTGACATGCAAGGGTTATACTCTATAGGGCCGGGCTGGGCAAAGATATACCCTCCTAACTTCAGGTTTCAAAACCCAAACCCAGGAGGGTATAACAAATTGTTATACCCTCCTGGGTTTGGGGTCTCGTTTTGTTTTTTTCTCAACATGATAGGATATACTCTCCTGGGTCCTGGTCCTAAAAAAAAATAAAATATACTATAACATAAATCAATATTTATTTTGCGAACCCACACCCAGGAGGGTATAACAATTTGTTATACCCTCCTGGGTTTGGGTTTTGAAACCTGAAGTTAGGAGGGTATATCTTTGCCCAACTCGGCCCTAGTCAATGTACCCTTCTTGGTCCCTTTGTCTTTTACACCTGGCAATAAGAGAGAATACCCGCTTGAGCAATCGGACCCTACACCCAGCAGGCTATAACAAATTCTTATACCCTAGCAGGTCGCTGTTTTGTTAAAAGCCTAGCAATAAGGGAATACATGTCCTTGTGCAATCCAGCCCTACACCTGGAAGGTATAACTAAGTGTTATACCCTGCTGGGTCCTGCATGTTGTAAATCCGAGCAAAAAAAGGATATAAATCTCCTTGAACAAATCGACGCTACAGCCACCAGGGTATAACAGTTGTACAGTCTGGTGACCCTGTTTTGTTAACACCTGGCAATTAAGGAATATCTCCTCACCCACCGGCCCCACCTCTAGCCTTGAGCCTGCAAAGAGGATGATAACACAATACTGGGAAGACACTGCTTGTCCATACTTGACAAATGATGCATTTAGAACCCCTGACAATGTCAGAGTAATTCTGTACTTGGAAGAATCGGAGCCCCTGCCAAGGCCCAGACATTTGGCCAATAAAGGTTCACAGCGACGAGGGCGAAGGACCACACGAGAGGCCACTACACAGCTGTGCATCATTCAACTGTATAATCTGGGGACAGCTGGCCTTGGAAGGAAGTGAAGGATGACTCACCTGCTGCAGGTGCTCACAAGCTTTTGCAGGCATGAGTCTGGAGTGCTGCTTTGGCCATTCATAAACTGCAGAACTTTTCTGCCAGCTCCAAATTTGGCTGTCTACAGAACAATCTGAACACAGTGAGCTTAGCACATGTCTTCTGACCTCTGCACAGGTCAGAGGACGAGGACGATCTCGCAATGTTAAGCAGATGCCGGGGACCATCTCATTGCAAAGCATCGTACATGCCAGATGTCTGAGAACAGGAAGTGACACGGCTGGCTCTGGGATAACCATCTCCTGAAAGCACACAAGCATGTGCGTATGATGGACTTCCCGTCTATGATGCAAACACACATGTGGCTCCAGATATGCTGCCCAGGCTCTTGCTAGACGTTCCTTTTATATTCAACGATTCAGTATCCTGACTTATCTTGCAGGCTCAGCTGCCATGGCAATGTGAATGTCAACGTAAAGCTCTCAGAGATGGACTCTCAATGCATCATGTAGAAGAGAGTCAAATCAGAAGTACGAGGACGACATGGTCTTGGCATCTGCAGCCCTCGATCACGACTGTCTGTCTGTAGTTGTCTCTGTGTGCTTCTACACATCTAAGCTGTGCTGTGATGTACCACCTTTCCTGAACCAAGTCAGGACACGGCAGGCACTTGTGTGGCACATTGCAGAAGATCATTTCTGCTGAAAAGCCTTCACTTTCACAGCAGAAGGCACACCATGCTTTTCCTGTCAGCTGCCAGATGCTGCCACAGATCTCCTACAATGTATCGTGATGCTGCTGGCCTGCTGCACATTCACTCCAACTGTGTCTGAACACCTATATCTGAGGACGACGATTACCGGATCTGAGGACGATTACCTAATCTGAGGACGATTCATTCATGAGGACATGGACTGCTGAAGGCCACCGGCAACACTGTCTCCCCTTAGCCAGTCCACAACAGGGACTCAGCAACAAAAATATCAGCCTGTGATCCGAGGGCGACAGGACGTCAGGCCTCCCTTGGCTGGCATGAAACAGGCAAAGCACTTTGCAGGGAAGCCAAGAGACATGAGATTACAGCACATGATGGCTCCATAGCAATTAACTAACCAAGAAGAGATTCACCATTTGGTCATCATCAGCAGCATTGTCTGCAAGAGGACGACCAACATCTTGTTCTCCGGCTTCTGCACGAACGAGATCCTGATTGGCTGTTCACATGAGATACATAACAATTACACGGTGGAGCAAGCCGAAGGCCAACAAAGCGGCTGTCAAGAGGGCGAGGGCCGGATGACGATGCTTCTTGCAGCGCTCTGCCAAACCTCAGAAATCTTGGTAAGACAGCAAGAAGCCGATCTAGGACATGGACTGAAGACTGATAAGGACACAGCCTGAAAGAAAGATTGAATTGATTTTATTAAAGCATGCTTAAGATGAGGTGCGCAAGTGGTAGTTGACGAGGCCCTTCAAAAAGTGGGCGTCCTCCAGGAGGTTCTTCTTCGGGATGCCAAGCATCTGTGCAGACAACAGAGCAGAAGAAGTTGCAATGAAAGCCAGGCAGTCTATCGGTCTTTCTCACTGTTACTCTCTCAGTCTCTCCATGGCTCCCTTCTCCAGCCTGCCATCGGTTGAGGACGCGGCAGAGGACGCGGTGAAAGTTCGCCACCGTCTTCAAGTCTTTGCGTCGGTAGGCGAGGCCGACAATGTGGCGAAGCAGTGCCTTAGCTGCTGAATGACAGCTTGTTGGCCAGAAAGATCCATGTGAAATGTGCAAAGATTTGAAAGCATCTGAGTCACTTGGTTTGCGATCACTGCTCTCTCAGATCCGCTTTTCATACCGTGGACGAGGACGAACCTTTTGTTTTGGCGTACCCTTTCCTTCATCTCATCATCCATCGACACGTTCTCGATTATCTCCCGCTTGATTGCTGAGATCTCTTCATCGAGGCAGAAATCATGGAATTCGAGGGCCATGGCGAGAACGAGACCGAGGACGAGGTCGAGAGTGACAAAGTGTACAGCAAAGTGCACCACACAGGCTTGATCAGGTGATGCAGCAGGAGTGGACTTGCATGACAGCATTGCACACCACATGCACGCAATGTCCCTCAAACACAATGCTATTTCAAAAGGGATCGCGCAGTGGCCTGCCAAAGGGGAAGACGATCAGCCCAGGATGCCTTGTGATGAACATGTGAGCTTTCTCTTTCTTTCTGACATGGACATACACAAGAACACACACATGCACCCAATGTCACTGAATCTCAATGCGACCTCGAAAGAGACCAAGCAGTGGCCTGCCAAAGGGGAAGACGATCAGCCCAGGATGCCTGGTCATGAACATGTGAGACTTGCTATCCATGTGGCTTGATCTCTCGAACTTTCCATTGCAGAGCAAGCTACATCTGAAAAATGGTGCCATGGCTGCTTTATCACGACTCTCCTGACAACTTCTTTTTCTGTCTAAGGGGGCGGTGGCTCTTCATGCGCATCATTATATACATCTGGAGAGCGTCTTGTCCGTTTTGGACTTGGTGTAAGGATAGATGTGTTTCCAATCGGTGCAACCAAGGGCGAGGACGAGACTGATGACAACACTGAGGACGGAGACTGTGAACAGGCCGAAGATGGTGATGAGGACCATGGTGAGGATGCAACAGCCAATTGCAACAAAACTTCCTTTGATGGCCTGGGCATTGCAATCTTGTCATTCACCACATGACACTGAAACAAGTCTTTACAGCTCCAAACCACATTCTCATCTGCATCAACCACCCTTGCATTGCCTTCAGAAAAGTTGAAGCGCAGCTCCATGCCAGAAATGGGATGTCCCAAATGAATGGTTTGAGAAGTGAATCGATGTTGAATCACATCTGCTGGCTGCAATGAATAAATCCCAGCTCCAGAGTCAAAAGGATTTCGTTGTCGCTGTCTACACAAGAAGCAGCACATGTCGACAAAAAACGACCAATGCCTGCAGGCATCCTGCAAAGGTGTCTTGCGGGTGAGGCCGGTGCTGAACTCGAGGGCGATGAGAAGGTCGTTCTTTGCTGCACCCTTCAATTCAAATACCTCTCTAGAGACATGACCAGGGCTGAATTCGAGGGCGAGGGCATCTAGCTTTGCCAAAAGATAAGCCAGCCGCTTAACTGTCAGATCTTCGATGACACGGTATTTCTCCTTCAGCCATTCTTCACTGCCATTTTCCACAGGACGAGGACGAGGGGCTTGACCAAACCCTTCGGCGAGGTCGTAGCCTTTCTGTCGCAGTGTCTGCAGCAACAGATTCACAGTCTCTGGATGTTTCTTCATTGTTTTGTTCAGCAAATGTATTCCAACATCTGCATCAGCATCGTGCTTCCGCTTATGTTCCATGGCAGCAATGACTAGATAGATGCATATGTCAATGAACAGAAACGATAATCACATGGATGGAACTACATATACCAGCAGCCCCGGGCAGAAATGCTGAAATCCAAACTGCTGCAGGAAACTCTTTCTGTCTAGCCTGTGTAATAATTAACTACCAGGTATGTAAGAACACGTAGACCCTAAACCAGTCCAACAGAAAACCAATTGCGCAGTCCGGAATTGGGTTTCAACGCAATCGGTTTTAAGGTTTAAAAGTTGACAATATGCAATCACTTTGAACAAACAAACATTATTTGTATACCGTTATATTTGAATCAATACAATGTAATAGTTTTGTGTATCAAACACCTAACCCTAAACCAATCCAAAAGAAAACCAATTCCGCACTATGGAATTGGTTTTCAATCCAATTGGTTTTAGGGTTTAGGATTTAACAACCGTCATCAATTCATTAAAGAAACCATTATTCTATAATCACTTTCAATTGATTTGAATCAATACCTTCTAAGCTTTAAATCAGTAAGTTATTAGTTTATTTGTATGAAAAGAAACACCTAAACCCTAAACCAGTTCAAGCGAAAACCAATTCCGCACCATGGAATTGGTTTTCAATCCAATTGGTTGTAGGGTTTAAGTTTTACAACCATCACCAATTCTATAAAGAAACCATTATTCTATAATCACTTTCAATTGATTTGAATCAATACCTTCTCAGCTTTAAATCAATAACTTATCAGTTTATTTGTATGTAAAGAAACACCTAAACCCTAAACCAGTTCAAGAGAAAACCAATTCCACACTATGGAATTGGTTTTCAATCCAATTGGTTTTAGGGTTTAGGCTTTACAACCATCACCAATTCTATAAAGAAACCATTATTCTATAATCACTTTCAATTGATTTGAATCAATACCTTCTAAGCTTTAAATCAGTAAGTTATTAGTGTATTTGTATGTAAAGAAACACCTAAACCCTAAACCAGTTCAAGCGAAAACCAATTCCGCACCATGGAATTGGTTTTCGATTCAATTGGTTTTAGGGTTTAGGCTTTACAACCATCATCATATCCATAAGGAAGCCAGTATTCTATAATCGAATCAATAACTTATAAAATATTTTGTATGTAAAGAACCAACACCTAACCCTTAAGCCAGTCCAACAGAAAACCAATTCCGCAACGTGGAATTGGTTTTCAATGCAATCGGTTTTAGGGTTTAAGGTTTTACAGTCATGTTGAAAGAAACATCAATTCCATACAAAGAAAACCGCTTGTTCATAATGATTTTCGTGTAATTGAATTAACAATCCATAAAGTATGCGCATGTATAACACCTAAACCCTAATGGGTTTTAGGGTTTAGGGCGTTGCTAAATGTAGAGGATGGCTGAAAACATGAGAGTGCCGAGGATGTCACTGAGTGCGTGGCATGTCCTTGACTTTAGCCATGATCGACCTGGGCAGCCAGACCAAATGCCCAGACCAGCCAAGGATCCAAATTCCAAAATGAATCCCCAACCCATGGATTAGGGTTCTGGGTTATGTGTGGCTGAGGCTTAAGCAGGGCTTTCGGAGCACAGGAGGAAGTAAATGTTTTTAGTAGGGCTCTGAGACTGTAAGGTGGAGGTTTAATGTGGTTATTGCTTTGACAGGGGCTGCAGGATTAGGGAGGATGATAGCAGGCCATGATGAAGGTCTGCTTGATTATCTAGGTTTCAGATATTGAAAGGTTTTGTAATCAGAGTTGGGCCGGGACATACATGGTAAGCCTCTGTTGTGCTGCATGGGGCGAGGGCGATGGCAAGAGAGCAATCTACACTAGGGTGTGATTCTGGGCTTGTTTAACTGGGCTTTAAGGTTCGAAGGTTTCAGGACTTAGGGTTCGGCTGGGACCTACATGCTAACAGTCTGATGTGGTCTACAGAAATATTACAGGAAAAGCTGCCGGTCCGAGGGCGAGGGCAACTTACATTCATGGGAGGCGGGGACGTGGTCAAGAGGGCAATCTATGTAGGGTGTGGTTCTGGGCTGATTAAATGGGTTTTAAGGTTTCAGGACCTAGGGTTCGGCTGGGACCTACATGCTAACAGTCTGATGTGGTCTACAGAAATCTTACAGGATTGGCTGCCGGTCCGAGGGCGAGGGCAACTTACATTCATGTGAGGGCTTGAAATAGGCTGTATAATCGATATGCAATGTGGCATGGTTCTCGGTTTGGTCAAATTACGGTGGGACCACTAGTGCCTGCAGATCCCGGCTTGGAACCTCCAAAGGCTTCATGTTGGCTGGAATGAAAGAGTCGAGAAGGGACTCAGATGGAAGAACAAGGAAGCAGGCAAGCGGCAGCAAAGGGGAAACCACAAAGAATTGTTTTACATTGTACGATTCCACTGTGGGTTCAGGTTCTTAAGGACCTAAACCAGCTGCAATAAGCTTGCAGCATCATCTGTGGACCTGGGCGGCACAAAGACTAAGACCAAAAGCATGTTGTAAAACCCTTATATGATGAGGACGCAGCACTAGTAGGGAGCAGTGATTCCAGCAGCAAGGCAGTGAAGCAACGAAAGAAGAAAGAGGAAGAGCAGACGTTCATGTTGGCGACGTCCACTGCGGACACGAAGAAGACGGTGCCCTTGCCTTCACAGGGCTGTTCGAAGCCTCGTGGCAGTCAGGGCTTCTTGTTCTTCTGGGCCATCTGCGTTCTTGACCTCCGGTAGCATCAGCTCAACGGAAAGGCCAAAGGAGGCCTCGTCCAGGGCTGACTCCAAGGGCTGGTTCTTCAGGGAGATCGCCCGTCGGCGGCCCTCTGTCATGGGAACCCATGTGCCCAACTGGAACTTCTGCTGCCATGTCTTCTGCAGGTATGTGCTCCTTCCCAATCTCGAGAATGTCAATGTTGCAATCTCCCGTCATCTCGAGAAGCTGTCTTGCGTTCTCTGGGAAGTGTGGTCAGTGAATAGATCCTCTTGAAAGACTTCGGACCTGACCGACCATGCGTGTTCTTCAGCGCATTCACAGCCAACTTGTCGACAATCTCCAGGTGACGCATGTGGCTGCCACTTTAGGGTTGTCGGGTTTAGGGCCCTGAACACTGGTCCGAATTAGAGGCCTCATTTACTTAATTAAGTAACTTAGTAACTTATACTCTGGTCAGGTGTTAGTAGCAATGACAAGCTTGCTTGATTCTTGCAAAGCCTTGCTTGCTGTGTCTGCGGGGATTCGCTGCACAGGCCCAATAGATTCACTTATAGACATAGCCTTCAGAAAGAAACAGCTTACCAACTCAACTGCACTGGACATTTATGAGGTCGAGGACGATACCACAAAATCACGAAGTCCAGAACAAGTGCATCCGAAAAATCCCTGGATGTCCCTGCTCCTTGGGGTCTGGCAATGCCGGCATCACTGATAACAAGGACGAGGGCGAGCAGTTTGGTTCACCATTTCGGACCTTAGTCGACAGCCAGCTTCTGAGCTTGGGTAAGATGCAGCTCCTAGTGCCTTCACTTGTCATCGACATTTACAATTATTTCTTGCTAGAGGTTCACATGCACTCAACTCCATGACACACGATTCATGCCAAGCTCAAGCTCTTGATAGGCCAACCGGCCAATCACAAATGGCCTCCCCATCGCCAGCCAACTCATCCCGGACATTATGCCAAGACCATACCCAGCAAAGCCCCCTTTCGGGAAGCCTGCCAGGGAGGTCGAGGCTTTTGCAGGAGTCGGTGCCAGTGGACGCATTAGGCGCATGTGCCCCACTGTCATACCTCCGGGCCTAGATCGTTAAAACGATCATCGGCCACGTCGGCGTGGCCTTAACACCGCGGGAATGGAACCACGCCTGCAGCCGGCCAACACTGCATGTGAAATTTTCCACACCCCCCTCGGGGGCTCCTTTCCACTGGGTAAGCATAGGTTCCGCTGGCTCGCATTCATGTGGCAATCAGCAAGTCATGCCACAACACAAGACAAGCGGCAAAGGGAACACAACCCAATCTCATGCCAAACGCCATGCTGTCTCAAACGAAGGCCAAGGTCCAGATGCAGAGCTCAAGGCCAAGGCATCAAGAAGGTTATCCATGACAGAAGAGAACGAAAAGAGGACGGACTCAAACGGCAGACCCAAGGCGAAGATATGAAGAGTGCTCCTTGCACCGACCGAGATGCCGAGACTGTAGTGCAAAGCATGAAAATCAAAAGTATCAAGCATACTACAAGGATTATCCTCTGGGTCAGCATATGGCAAGTACATCATCATGATGCACACAACGACATGCAGCAAGGGCAACCCAATCTCATGCCACAATGTGCCATGCACGCATTCTTACTCATGTTAAACACTGTGTGTCACAAAAACATTCACACAGGAACCCAAAGGCGGTATCCAGCAATAACTGACAAAAAGGCGACACGGGGCCGGTCAAGGCACCAAGAAACGAAACAGTCAAGCGAGGCAAGCGAGTCAATCGATCACAAGAGGCCTCCCATGTAATATGGACAGATGCGGGTCTCGCCCCACCGCCACATCCACTCTCCGTACTCCATGGTGTCCTTCCCAGAGCCCAGCAGGCACATTGGCACATTGCCCTGCTGTCGTCTGCTTCCCAAGGCTGGAGCATGTTGGCCAAAAGCTCTGTCAGACACAACATGGTTCCAAGAGTGTGAGCTCCAAACCCGGCCAACGGTTTGAAGGCAAGCCCGATGTTTTTTTTGGGTTGCCTTGCAGGCTTGCCTCTTGGTAGAGCCAAATCTGAAACAAAGAACAAGCCAAAAGCGACCGCTCAAGACAAAGAGCACGACTTGGGGAAGTCAAGGGCCAAGGTTCAACAATCAAGTGCAGTACAGAACAAAGCCAACTATAGCCAAGTATGACGAAAGGGCGACACAGTACCAGTCGAACCACAAAGGACTGCAACACAGCAGGCGACACTGAAGGACACAACACTGTGCCTCCCCTTGACAGGCAGGTGTGAGCGATAAATCATCTTACACCTGTCCATGGAAGCAGTCCCCCAACAGAAGCTGGGGGGCCGATGCAGCAATCCTGCTACCATGGCTTAGGAGGGAAGGTCTTTTGTGTAGCCTTGCTGCATGCAGAAGGGGCGGACCCGCAGGCTGGCTATCTGTTCAGCCAGCACTGCTCTGCCAAGGCATGTTTCTATCCGTATTTGTCATAACACATTAACGATGTAAGTGGTGCGCTTTGGGGAAGTGGCGGTCTAAATAGAAGATGGATGACTGTCATTGCTCTATGCAGGATATCATCTCAGTCATATGAGAATGTGTTCGATGTACCAACTTACTGCAGCAGCCCCTGGAAGCATGTAAGAGTGCTTTAACAACTTTAGCAGGAAGTTATTAGATTGGTGAGGGCACATGGTGAAGTGATGCATTCCACGCTTCTTGTCTTTACATGAAACAGCTCCTCAGAAACATTGATATAAGCTGAGGTGCCCACTCGATGTGGCTTCGTGAGGTAACACGGCCGACCTCACAGGAAACACATTGTTGGTTGGATTCGGAGGTATCCCAAGCTGCCACAAATGCTTGACGTGAAGGAAAGCACTGCAACCATGGGTCATCAAAACAGGATGGATTGAGGCATCCAAGGCCGAGGACGGTGGCTTCAGAAAGCAAGCTTATGGTTCAACAGTGTGACCACTGCAATTCAAAGGATGGATTGAGCTCTCCACAGTCGAGGCCGGCCACAAGCAAATAGGACCTGAAGAATCTCCACTGGAACACTGCAATTCAATTGATGAGTTGAGCTCTCCACACTCGAGGGCGGCCACAAGCAAATAGGACCTGAAGAATCTCCACTGGAATCACGACTCAAATGAAAAAGGATGCACAGGGCAAGTGACAACACTACCGCACATGTGTTGAATGGAAATCCTGCACCATGGCAGCTGCATCAGTGGACTGAGGTACCCACAGGTGCCACCGATGACTGTGGAAGGAATGTCCTGTCAGGGTTTGTAAGTTTTAGCAAAGCAGCCAATGGTGATCTGCAGCAGGCAAACGATCCAGAACAGGAACAGAAGTATCTTTTCTGCACTGTCACCTTCGGTGTTCAGCAGCTCATCTGCTGCCCTGGTGGCAGCATCCTTCCGCTTTTTTTCTATTTTTTTCTTCTCTTTCTTCTCATCAACCTTTTTCTCCTTCTTTTTTTTCTTCTTCTTTGCGCCTGAGGAGGACGAGTGCGCACACTTTCTGGAAGGAGCCAAGGCCGAAGAAGCCGAGGACTTTAGCAATCTGGAAGGAGCCGAGGGTGCAGAAGGCTCATCAGGGGAGGACTCTGGCATCGAGGGCGAGGCCAAGCCTGTGGATCGTAACGTCTGCATCATCGAGGGCGGGACGACCTGATGGGAGAAAGCTGCAAAGAACCAAGAAATGAGACTGATGTAGTGCAACAAAATTTAAAATGCTAAATCACATGCCTCCGGCTGCCCTTCTGGGAACTCCATGTCGCCAGGCTTGGGTTTGTACAGCCCCAGGGTGGCGAATCTTGACAGAACGTTGTGGGCGAGGACGCGTATGGGCTGCATGTCATTCGCCCGAATCGCAAGTAGCAGCTCCTCCAATTTAGAAAAATTGCTAGTGGCCAAGGCGAGGGCGTCTGTTTTGAGGAGGAGGGCGAGGATTGGACCCCTCTGGGTGGGGTTCTTCTTGAGCCACCTGTAACACCTGGGCTTCAGGAATCCGACAAGAAGCTATGTAGCTGTAAGGTAAATTCATCACAGTTTACAGCAAAACTAAACAATAACAAAATCAATATCTATTCAATGTTCCAGGGACACATCGATGCCGATCTCTTTCATGAATGTCTGCAGTGTCATCGAGGACGAGGACTCGAGGTCGGAGATGATGGCTGCCACATTGATATCCGAGTTCGCATACTGTGCCTCTATTGCAAGCTGCCGTCCACGGAGGGCGGGTGCAGCCTGGACTGGTCATTGCCCATAAGTACACTATTTTCATGACATCCACATTAACCATTCATCTGAAGCCTCACAAATCTTTGGTTTTAAGGTTTCTTGTTCTTTTCAGAAATATCACTATTAATTGTGTCCCAGGTGCCTTTTGCTGGCCTTCTTGCGCAGCAAACATCCTGATCGGCACTGGGTCTGCAGGCAGTGGTGCCATGGGAGTGGCCGAGGACGATGCCACAGAAGCATGGCCCAGGAACGAGGTCGAGGACACAGCCGCAGCCTCGGTGATCACAGAAAAAAACCTCAGCCGAACAATCACCTAGGACCTAGGATTATTAGTATAAGAAATTTCGATGCATGCCTATGTCATCAGCCACTGAATTCAAGACATATTGTGATCCCAATACTCATGTTCAATAGGATACCTATGTGTCATGAGTACGATTCACAGGAGGGTTCGAATTCAAGATAGGCTTCAAATTGGTTCTGGGGTGACTTCCAAACAATACAATGTCTTAAAATCCTGAACACATTGGACATGGTACAGAGAATCCTCGAAGAAATCCTGAGGAGGATCCTGTGCAAAAATACAGCACGAAAATGAAATCCTCGAAATGATGATCCTCCATGAAAATCCTCCCCTGAATGGCAATTGAACTTACTGACTGGCTCACCAACACATTGACTCTTAGAATGCAAAACCCCTACCCTCGACCTTGCTGGCTCTGCACTACAACTCCCCGGCCCCAAACACCCACCATAGAACCAGAAGAACCACCGGATGATCCATAGGACAAAATCATGGCCTGAACTGGCACTGAAGACAAAGTTTAAATAAATCTAAATCGGCCGGGACACAGCAGGAGTGAATGGCTCTCTGCGAGGCATTGCAGGCAACACTGGAGATGCTGCAATCGGCTTCTGAGGGTTCTTCGAGGGCAGTGTGGCCGAGGGTGCTGGAGATCGGGGCGGTGCTTTCATGTCTGCTTTGGCCGAGGGCGTTGACAAGGTCGGTGAGGACACTGGAGATGGAGCTGCTGCTTTGATGTCCTTGGCCACGGGCGGTGACGAGGACGAGTCCTTGGATTGCTCCGTTGATGAGGGCGAGTCCTTGGGTGCAGGCGGCCGTGACGAGGACGAGAGCGGCGGTGACAAGGACGTGTCCTTGGGTGGGGGTGGCGGCGTCACGCGTGGTGGTACCACCTTCGGCGGTGGCGAGGGCTTCGGGTCGAGGCCGAACTTCGGGTCGAGGCCGAACTTGACGAGGTTGTTCTTCCGCTCGGCCTCAGGATGTTTCACGGGTTGCTGGAATGGTTCACGTGAATTAGTTGCTAGAAGAACCAAACCGAAAGCCCACCCTCTGCGAATTATTGATGTCTAACAAACCTATCTAACCTTCCTCAAGCTCATAAAGCCTGAAACCCCAAAGCCTCAGCCCCAGACCCTAAAATTATTCTCTGAATGACAACCTCCAATGAAAACCTGCTCAGGAGAAGAGGAACTACACTAGCTTGCATTGTTTTGTGTGTTAGGGTGTCGGGTTTTCAGTGTTCAGCTCTGGATGGACCAAACAAGGCAAGTGGTTCGAGGATGGATGAGATTGCCAAAGCTACTAACTGAGAGCATGACGGATGGTTTCGGTGGGTTGAAGGAAGTTCTAGATTTGAGCCTACCACTTGGGTTTAAGGGTTTGAGTTCTTATCACAATCTCAATGCATGCAAGAATCAGCTGGCTTCATCTTCGCCTGCCGCCGTGCATATGCCTTGGCACCACGGATCCAGCGGTTCTTGCCAGATCCTTTTTCCCACCACTGGTCTTCCATTGCGAGGACGAAGGCGAGGGCTTAGGCCATGGTGATGACGGCAGGGAGGACGAGGGCTGGTGTGAAGTGAGGACGAGGGCTGGTGTGAAGTGAGGACGAGGGTTGGTGTGAAGCTGTCTAGCAGTCTAGCAAGGGACGACATCATCT
>CAJNDT010001482.1:0-53479 GCA_905221615.1 Symbiodinium sp. CCMP2592
TTGAAAAGCAACGCAGACGGAGCTCAGGAGTCCAAGTTGAGAAGCAACGCAAACGGAGCTCAGGACGGCCACGAAGCTGGAAATTGGTCCAAATTTGGTTGAGAAGCAACGCAGACGGAGCTCAGGAGAGCCCTGAAGCTGGAAATTGGTCCGAGTTTTGTTGAGAAGCAACACAGACGGAGCTCAGGAGAGCCACGAAGCTGGAAATTGGCCCTATTTTTGTTAAGAAGCAACGCAGACGGAGCTCAGGAGAGCCACGAAGCTGGAAATTGGTCCAAGTTTTGTGGAGAAGCATTGCAGACGGAGCTCGGGAGAGTCACGAAGCTAGAAATCGGTTCAAATTTTATTGAGAAGCAACGCAGACGGAGCTCAGGAGAGTCACGAAGCTGCAAATTGGTCTAAATTTTGTGCAGAAGCAACGCAGACGGAGCTCAGGACAGCCACGAAGCTGGAAATTGGTCCAGATTTTATTGAGAAGCAACGCAGACGGAGCTCAGGAGAGCCACGAAGCTGGAAATTGGTCCAAGTTGAGAAGCAATGCAGACAGAGCTCAGGAGAGCCACGAATCTGGAAATTGGTCCAAGTTGAGAAGCAACGCAGACGGAGCTCAAGAGAGCCACGAAGCTGGAAATTGGTCTAATTGTTGTTGAGAAGCAACGCAGACGGAGCTCAGGAGAGCCACGAAGCTGCAAATTGGTCCACATTTTGTTGAGAAGCAACGCAGACGGAGCTCAGGAGAGCCACGAAGCTGGAAATTGAACCAGATTTTATTGAAAAGCAACGCAGACGGAGCTCAGGAGAGCCACGAAGCTGCAAATTGGACCATTTTTTGTTGAGAAGCAACGCAGACGGAGCTCAGGAAAGCCACGAAGCTGGAAATTGGTCCAAGTCTTGTTGAGAAGCAACGCAGACGGAGCTCAGGAGAGCCACGAAGCTGGAAATTCGTCCAAATTTTGTTGAGAAGCAACGCAGACGGAGCTCAGGACGGCCACGAAGCTGGAAATTAGTCCAAATTTCGCTGAGAAGCAACGCAGACGGAGCTCAGGAGAGCCACGAAGCTGGAAATTGGTCCAAATTTTATTGAGAAGCAACGCAGACGGAGCTCAGGAGAGCCACGAAGCTGCAAATTCAATCAATTTTTGTTAAGAAGCAATGCAGACGGAGCTCAGGAGAGCCACGAAGCTACAAATTGGTCCACATTTTATTGAGAAGCAACGCAGACGGATCTCAGGAGAGCCACGAAGCTGGAAATTGGTCCAAGTTGCGAAGCAACGCAGACGGAGATCAGGGGAGCCACAAAGCTGGAAATTGATCCAAATTTTGTTGACAGGCAACGCAGACGGAGCTCAGGAGAGCCACGAAGCGGGAAATTGGCTCAAATTTTGTTGAAAAGCACCGCAGACAGGAGTTCAGGAGAGCCACGAAGCTGGAAATTAGTCCAAATTTTGTTGAGAAGCAACACAGACGGAGCTCAGGCTGGCTGGCAAGTGGTCCAAGTTTTTGTTGAGAAGCAGAGCAGACGGAGTCAGGAGAGCCACGAAGCTGGAAATTGGTCCAAGTTTTGTGGAGAAGCAACGCAGACGGAGCTCGGGAGAGTCACGAAGCTAGAAGTGGTTCAAATTGTGATGAGAAGCAACCCAGACGGAGTTCAGGAGTCAAAATCAAGAAGAGTTCCTATGTTTGTTTGTCCTCATTTCAGGAAACTTCCGTATTGAAAAAGGTTTAGGGTTTAGAGCCTTGAACCTACTTTTGTGAAATTGATGGAATAATCCCAAAAACGCCATCTGTCGCAGCCAAACGCTGACCCGTCCCGTGATTTTCCATCGCAACTTCAACGCATAACACATCCAAAAGGGTTTAAAATTTAGGGCTTAAGGTCTGCGATCGACGATTGTGAGATCGGTCCCGCAGATGCAAGGAACCATTGTCGGTATAGAAGAATGAACGCGCTCTCATGTTTTTCGTTGTAAATTTAAGGGAAGATACGTCTTGAAACGGGTTTAGGGTTAAGAGCTTCGAGCCTACGTCCGTGAAATTGGTCGCAGAAATCCAAAACGCAGGCCCGACCGACCAGGACCCGGCCCCTCGCTTCATTTTTCAATCGAAATTTCCACAAACACCACATCGGAAAGGATTTAAGGTTTAGGGTTTAGGGTCTGCGGTAGACGGCTCGGATGTTAGTTCCGTACATGCAATAAACCCGTTTCGGCTTCAAAATCAAGAAGAGTTCCTATGTTTTTTTGTCCTCATTTCAGGAAACTTCCGTATTGAAAAGGATTTAGGGTTTAGAGCCTTGAGCCTACTGTTGTGAAATTGATGGAATAAACCCAAAAACGCCATCTGTCGCAGCCAAACGCTGACCCGTCCCGTGATTTTCCATCGCAAATTCAACGCATAACACATCCAAGAGGGTTTGAAGTTTAGGGCTTAAGGTCTGCGATCGACGACTGTGAGATCTGTCCCGTAGATGCAAGGAACCATTGTCAGTATAGAAGAATGAACGCGCTCCTATGTAAATTCAAAGGAAATTACGTAGTGAAAAGAGTTTAGGGTTGAGAGCTTCGAGCCTATGTCTGTGAAATTGGTCGCCGAAATCCAAAACACAGGCCCGACCGACCAGAACTCGGCCCCTCACTTCATTTTTCAGTCGAAGTTTCCACAAGCACCACATCGAAAAGGGTTTAAGGTTCAGGGTCTGGACGGCTCGTATGTGAGTTCCGTACATGCCATAAACCCGTTTTGTTTTGTCCTAATTTCAGGAAGCTTCCGTATTGAAAAGGGTTTAGGGTTTAGAGCTTCGAGCCTACATTCGTGAAATTGATGGAATAATCCCAAAAACGCCATCTGTCGCAGCCAAACGCTGACCCGTCCCGTGATTTTCCATCGCAAATTCAACGCAGAACACATCCAAAAGGGTTTAAAGTTTAGGGCTTAAGGTCTGCGATCGACGACTGTGAGATCGGTCCCGCAGATGCAAGGAACCATTGTCGGTATAGAAGAATGAACACGCTCTTATGTTTTTCGCTGTAACTTTAAGGGAAGATACGTCTTGAAACGGGTTTAGGGTTAAGGGCTTCGAGCCTACGTCCGTGAAATTAATCGCAGAAATCCAAAACGCAGGCCCGACCGACCAGGACCCGGCCCCTCGCTTCATTTTTCAGTCGAAATTTCCACAAACACCACATCGGAAAGGATTTAAGGTTTAGGGTTTAGGGTCTGCGGTAGACGGCTCGGATATTATCCCGTCGATACAAACATCGCGTCTCGGCGTCAAAACCAAGGAGCGTTCCCACGATTTTCGTCCGAAATTTACGGAAACTTACAGATCGAATAGGGTTTAGGGTTAAGCGCTTTGAACCGACGCTCGCAAAATTTCGTTCATACATCCCAAGGCCGCCTCCACCCACAAAAGCCCCACCTCTCCCACGATTCGCCCTCGAATTTTCAACTGTAACACATCGAAAACGGTTTAGAAGAGTTTAGGGTTTAGAGTCTGCGGCGAACATTGCAGAATTTGTTTCGTCGATACAAACATCGCGTCTCCACGATTGTCGTCACGGAAACTTACATATCGAATAGGGTTTAGGGTTACTCGCATGCAGCAAAAATATTTTAATTTGACCCAAACGCCGCCCCCACCGCCAAAAACTTGACCTCTCCCACAATTTACCCTGAAAGTTCAACTCTTGAACACATTCAAATTGGTTTAGTGTTTATGGTTCAGAGTTTGCGTTGAACGTTTCGGATCTTGTCCCGTCGGGCAAGACGATTTGTTACAGATAAGAATGGGCCAGAACAAGCCGCCAAGACCCGGGAATACGATTTGTTACGGATAAGGGTGGGCCAGAAAGAACCACCAAGACCCGGGAGTACGATTCGTTACGAGTAAAAGTGTGCCAAAAGCAGCTACAAGACCCGGGAATACGATTTGTTACGGATAAGAATAAACAGCCAAGACCCTGGAGTAGGATTTGTTACGGATAAGAGTGGGCCAGAAACAGCCACCAAGACCCGGGAGTACGATTTGTTGCGGATAAGAGTGGGCCATCAAGAGCCACCAAGACCCGGGAGTACGATTTGTTACGGATACGAGTGGGCCAGAACGAGCCACCAAGACCCGGGAGTACGATTTGTTACGGATACGAGTGGGCCAGAAAGAGCCACCAAGACCAGGGGACAATTTGTTATGGATAAGAGTGAGCCAGAAAGAGGCACCAAGACCCGGTAATACGATGTGTTACAGATATGGGTGGGCCAGACAGCACCGCCAAGACCCGGGAGTACGGTTTGTTATGGATAAGAGTGGGCCAGAAACAGCCACCAAGACCCGGGAGTACGATTTGTTATGGATACGAGTGGGCCAGAAAGAGCCACCAAGACCCGGGAGTAGGATTTGTTACGGATACGAGTGGGCCAGAAAGAATCACCAAGACCCGGGAGCACGATTTGTTACGGATAAGAGTGAGCCAGAATGAGTCACCAAGACCCGGCAATACGATTTGTTACGGGTAACCCGGGAGTACGATTTGTTACGGATAAGAAGAAACAGCCAAGACCCGGGAGTACGATTTCTTGCGGATAAGAGTGGGGCAGAAACAGCCACCAAGACCCGGGAGTACGATTTGTTACAGAGAAGAATGGGCCAGAAAGAGCCACCAAGAGCCGGGGACAATTTGTTACGGATACGACAGGGCCAGAAACCGCCACCTAGAGCCGGGAGTACGATACGTTACAGTTAAGAGTGGGCTAGAAAGAGCCACCAAGACCCTGGAGTAGGATTTGTTACGGATAAGACTGGGCCAGAAAGAGCCACCAAGACCCGGGAGAACGATTTGCTACGGATACGAGTGGGCCAGGAAGAGTCACGAAGACGCTGGAATACGGTTTGTTACGGATACGAGTGGGCCAGAAAAAGCCACCAAGACCCGGGAGTACGATTTGTTGCGGATACGAGTGGGCCAGAAAGAGCCACCAAGACCCGAGAGTACGATTTGTTTTCGATAAGGGTGGGCCAGACAGCACCACCAAGACCCGGGAGACGATTTGTTGCGGATACGAGTGGGCCAGAAAGAGCCACCAAGACCCGGGAGTACGATTGCTACGGATAAGAGTCGGCCAGAAAGATCCACCACGACCAGGGAGTACGATTTGTTACGGGTAAGAGTGGGCCAACAACAGCCGCCAAGACCCGGGAGTACGATCTGTTACTGATACAAGTGGGCTAGAAAGAGTGACCAAGACCCGGGAGTACGATTTTTTACGGAGAAGAATGGGCCAGAAAGAGCCACCAAGACAGCCAGAAAGAGCCACCAAGACCCGGGAGTACGATTTGTTGCAGATAAGACTGGGCCAGAAAGAACCACCAAGACCCGGGAGTACGATTTGCTACGGATACGAGTGGCCCAGAAGCAGCCACCAAGACCCGGGAGTACGATTTGATACTGAATGGAGTGGGGCAGAAACAGCCACCAAGATCCGGGAGTACGATTTGCTACGGATTAGAGCGGGCCAGAAAGAGCCACCAAGACCCGGGACTACGATTTGTTACGGATACGAGAAGACTAAAAAAAGCCACCAAGACCCGGGAGTACGATTTGTTGAGGATAAGAGTTGGCCAGAACGAGTCACCAAGACCCGGGAGTACGATTTGTTACGGATACGAGTGGGCCAGAAAGAGCCACCAAGATCCGGGAATACGATTTGTTACGGATACGGGGGGTTTGTTGCGGATAAGAACGGACCAGATACAGCCACCAAGACCCGGGAATACAATTGGTTACGGATAAGAGTGGGCCAGAAAAAGACACCAAGACCCGGGAGTAGCATTTGTTACAGATAAGAGTGGGTCAGAAAGAGCCACCAAGACCCGGGAGTACGATTTGTTGCGGATACGAGTGGGCAAGAAACAGCCACCAAGACCCGGGAGTACGATTTGTTACGGAAAAGAGTGGGCTAGAAAGAATCACCAAGACCGTGGAGCACGACTTGTTAAGGATAAGAGTGGGCCAGAAAGAGGCACCAAGACCTGGGAGTACGATTTGTTATGGATAAGAGTGGGCCAGAAAGAGCCACCAAGACCTGGGAGTACGATTTGTTACATATAAGAGTGCACCACACAGAGCCACCAAGACCCGGGAGTACGATTTATTACGAATAAGAGTGGATCAGAAACAGCCACCAAGATCCGGGAGTACGATTTGTTACGGATACGCATGGTTTTTTACGGATATTATTGTATCAGATACAGCCACCAAGACCTGGGAGTACGGTTTGTTGCGGATAAGAGTGGGCCAGAAACAGCCACCAAGACCCGGGAGTACGATTTGTTACGGATAAGAGTGGGCCAGAAAGAGCGACCACGACCAGGGAGTACGATTTGTTACGGATACGAGAAGGCCAGGAAGAGTCACCAAGACCCGGGAGTACGATTTGTTACGGTTACGAGTGGGCCAGGAAGAGACACTAAGAACCGGGAGTACGATTTGTTACGGATACGAGTGGGCCAGAATCAGCCACCAAGACCCTGGACTACGATTTGTTACGGATAAGAGTGCGCCAGAAAGCGGCAACAACACCCGGGAAATCGATTTGTTACGAATAAGAGTGGGCCAGAAACAGCCACCAAGACCCGGGAGTACGATTTGTTGCGTATAGGAGTGGGCCGAAAAGAGTGACCAACAACCGGGAGTACGATTTGTTACACGTAACCCGGGAGTACGATTGGTGACGGGTAAGAATGGGTCAGAAAGAGCCACCCAGATCCGGGAGTACGGTTTGTTACGGATAAGAGTGGGCCAGAAAGAGTCACGAAGGCCCGGGAATACGATTTGTTTCGGATAAGAGTGGGCCAGAAAGAACCACCAAGACCCGGGAGTACGATTTGTTACGGATAAGAAGAAACAGCCAAGACCCGGGAGTACGATTTGTTACGGATACGAGTGGGCAAGAAACAGCCACCAAGACCCGGGAGTACGATTTGTTGCGGATAAGAGTGGGCCAGAAAAAGCCACCAAGACCCTGGACTACGATTTGTTACAGGTAAGCGTGGGCCAGAAACAGCCACCAAGACCCGGGAGTAGAGCCACCAAGACCCGGGAGTACGATTTGCTACGGATACGAGTGGGCCAGGAAGAGACACTAAGACCCGCGAGTCATTTCATAGAGGATAAGAATGGGCCAGAAAGAGCCACCAAGACCCGGGAGTACGATTTGATACGACCCGGGAGCACGATTTGTTACTGATAAGAGTGGGCCAGAAAGAGTCACCAAGACCCGGGAGTGAGATTGTTTACGGATACGAGTGGGCCAGAAAGAGGCACCAAGACCCGGGAGTACGATTTGTTACGGATACTAGTGGGCTATCAAGAGCCACCAAGACCCGGGAGTACGATTTGTTATGTTTAAGAGTGGGTCAGAAAGAATCACCAAGACCTTGGAGTACGATTTGTTACGGATACGAGGGGGCCAGAAACAGCCACTAAGACCCGGGAGTGCGATTTGATACGGATAAGAGTGGGCCAGAAAGAGCCACCAAGACCCGGAAGTACGATTTGTTACGGTGGGCCAGAGACCGCCACCTAGAGCCGGGACTACAATTCGTTACAGATAAGAGTGAGCTAGAAAGAGCCACCAAAACTGTGGAGTACCAGTTGTTACGGATAAGACTCGGCCAGAAAGAGCCACCAAGACCCAGGAGTACGATTTGTTACGGATAAGAGTGGGCCAGAAACAGCCACCAAGACCCGGGAGTACGATTTGTTACGGATAAGAGTGGGCCAGAAAATGCCACCAAGACCCGGGAGTACGTTTCGTTACGGATACGAGTGGTTTTTTACGGATAAGAACGTACCAGATACAGCCATCAAGACCCGGGAGTACGGTTTGATAAAGGATAAGAGCGGGCCAGGAACAGCCACCAAGACCCGGGAGTACGATTTGTTACGATTACGAGTGGGCCAGAAAGAGCCACCAAGGCCCGGGAGTACGGTTTGTTACGGATAAGACTGGGCCAGAAAGAGCCACCAAGGCCCGGGAGTACGATTTGTTACGGATACGAGTGGGCCAGAAACAGCCACCAAGACCCGGGAGTACGATTTGTTACGGATAAGAGTGGGCCAGAAAGAGCCACCACGACCAGTGAGTACGATTTGTTACGGATAAGAGTGGGCCAGAAAATGCCACCAAGACCCGGGAGTACGTTTCGTTACGGATACGAGTGGTTTTTTACGGATAAGAATGTACCAGATACAGCCATCAAGACCCGGGAGTACGGTTTGATAAAGGATAAGAGCGGGCCAGAAAGAGCCACCAAGACCCGGTAGTATACGATGTGTTACGGATAAGAGTGGGCCAGAAAAAGCCACCAAGACCCTGGACTACGATTTGTTACGGGTAATCATGGGCCTGAAACAGCCACCAAGACCCGGAAGTACGATTTGTTACGGATAAGAGTGGGCCAGAAAGAGCCACCAAGACCCGGGAGTACGGTTTGCTACGGATAAAAGTGGGCTAGCAAAAGCCATCAAGACCCGGGAGTACGATTTGTTACGGATAAAGGTGCATACGATTCGATACAAATGAGACTGGGCCAGAAACAGTCACCAAGGCCGGGGGGTACGATTTGTTACGGATAAGGGTAGGCCAGAAACAGCCACCAAGACCCGGGAGTACGATTTGTGGCGGATAAGAGTGGGCCAGAAAGGGCCACCAAGACCCGGGAGTACGATTTGTTACCGATAAGCAAGGGCCAGAAAGAGCCACCAAGACCCGGGAGTACGCCAGAAAGAGCCACCAAGACGCGGGAAAATGATGTGCTAAGCAAAGAAGTGAGCCAGAAAGAGCCACCAAGTTTGTTACGAATACGATTGGGCCAGAAAGGGCGACTATTACTCAGGAGTACGATTTGTTGCGGATACGAGTGGGTCAGAGACAGCCACCAAGACCGGGGAGTACGATTTGTTACGGATTTGAATGGGCCAGAAAGAGCCAGCAAGAACCGGGAGTACGATTTGTTACGGATAAGAGTGCGCCAGAAACAGCCACCAAGACCCGGGAGTACGATTTGTTACGGATAAGAATGGGTCAGAAGGAGCCACCAAGACACGGGAGTACGATTTGTTACGGATAAGAATGGGTCAGAAGGAGCCACCCAGATCCGGGAGTACGATTTGTTGCGGATACGAGTGGGCCAGAAAGAGACACTAAGACCCGCGAGTACTTTCATACGGATACGAGTGGGCCAGAAAGATCCACGAAGACCCGGGAGCACGAATTGTTACGGATAAGAGTGGGCCAGAAAGAGTCACCAAGCCTGGGGAGGACGATTTGTTACAGATAAGGAAGGACCAGAAACAGCCACCAAGACCCGGGAGTACGATTTGTTACGGATACGAGTGGGCCAGAAAGAGCCACCGAGACCCGGTAGTACGATGTGTTACGGATAAGAGTGGGTCAGAAAGAGCCACCAAGACCCGGGAGTACGATTTGATACGGATACGAGTGGGCCAGAAAGATCCACGAAACCCGGGAGCACGATTTGTTACGGATAAGACTGGGCCAGAAAGAGTCACCAAGACCCGGGAGTACGATTTCTTACGGGTAACCCGAGAGTACGATTTGTTACGGACAAGAAGAAGCAGCCAAGACCCGGGAGTACGATTTGTTACGGATAAGAGTGGGCCAGAAAGAGCCACCAAGACCCGGGAGTGCCAGAAAGAGGCACCAAGACCCAGAAGTACGATTTGTTACGGATACGGGTGGGCCAGAAATAGCCACCAAGACCCGGGAGTACGATTTGTTATGGATAAGAGTGGGCCAGAAAGAGTCACCAAGACCCGGGAGTACGATTTGCTACGGATACGAGTGGGCCAGAAGCAGCCACCAAGACCCGGGAGTACGACTTGTTACGGATAAGACTGGGCCAGAAAGAGCCACAAAGACCCGGGAGTACGATTTGTTACGGATAAGACTGGGCCACAAACAGCCACCAAGACCCGGAAGTACAATTTGTTACGGATAAGAGTGGGCCAAAAGCAGCCACCAAGACCCTGAAGTACCAGTTGTTACGGCTAAGAGTCGGCCAGAAAGAGCCACCAAGCCCCAGGAGTACGATTTGTTACGGATACGAGTGGGCCAGAAAGAGCCACCGAGACCCGGGAGTACGATTTGTTACGGATAAAAGTGGCCCAGGAAGAGCCACCAAGACCCGGGAGTACGATTTGTTACGGACAAGAGCGGGCCAGAAAGAGCCACCAAGACCCGGGAGTATGATTTGTTGCGGATACGTATGGGCCAGAAACAGCCACCAAGACCCGGGAGTACGATTTGTTACGGATAAGAGTGGGCCAGACAGAACCACCAAGACCCAGGAGTACGATTTGTTGCGGATAAGAGTGGGCCAGAAAGAGCCACAAGACCCGGGAGTACGATTTGTTACGGATAAGAGTGGGCCAGAAACAGCCACCAAGACCCGGGAGTACGATTTGTTGCAGATAAGACTGGGCCAGAAAGAACCACCAAGACCCGGGAGTACGATTTGCTACGGATACGAGTGGCCCAGAAGCAGCCACCAAGACCCGGGAGTACGATTTGTTACGGATAAGAGTGGGCCAGAAAGAGCCACCAAGACCCGGGAGTACGATTTGCCACGGATAAGAGTGGGCCATAGACCGCCACCTAGGGCCGGGAGTACGATTTGTTACGGATAAGAGTGGGCTAGAAAGACCCACCACGACCAGCGAGTACGATTTGTTACGGATACGAGAGGGCCAGAAAGAGGCACCAAGACCCGGGAGTACGATTTGTTACGGATACGAGTGGGCCAGGAAGAGACACTAAGACCCGCGAGTACTTTTTGAGGATAAGAATGGGCCAGAAACAGCCACCAAGACCCGGGAGTACGATTTGTTACAGATAAGAGTGGGCCAGAAACAGCCATCAAGACCTGGGAGTACGATTTGTTACGGATAGTAGTGGGCCAGAAAATGCTACCAAGACGCGGGAATACGGTTGGTTACGGATACGAGTGGGCCAGAAGGAGCCAACAAGACCCGGGAGTACGATTTGTTACGGATACGCATGGCCTTTATGATATTAGTGCAACAGATACAGCCACCAAGACCCGGGAGTACGATGTGGAAAGAGCCACCAAGACCCGAGAATATGGCTTGTTATGGATAGAATGGGTCAGAAAGAGCCACCAAGACCCAGGAGTACGATTTGTTACGGATAAGAGTGGGGTAGAAACAGCCACCAAGACCATGGAGTACGATTTGTTACCGATACGAGTGGGCCAGAAACAGCCACCAAGACCCGGGAGTACGATTTCTAACGGATACGAGTGGGCCAGAAACAGCCACTAAGACCCGGGAGTACGATTTGATACGGATAAGAGTGGGCCAGAAAAAACCACCAAGACCCGGTAGTACGATTTGGTGCGGATAAGAGTGGGCCAGAAACAGCCACCAAGACTCGGGAGTACGATTTATTACGAAAAAGAGTGGGTCAGAAACAGCCACCAAGACACGGCAGTACGATTTGTTACGGTGAGCCAGAAAGAGGCACCAAGACCTGGGAGTACGATTTGTTATGGATAAGAGTGGGCCAGAAAGAGCCACCAAGACCTGGGAGTACGATTTGTTACATATAAGAGTGCACCACACAGAGCCACCAAGACCCGGGAGTACGATTTATTACGAATAAGAGTGGATCAGAAACAGCCACCAAGATCCGGGAGTACGATTTGTTACGGATACGCATGGTTTTTTACGGATATTATTGTATCAGATACAGCCACCAAGACCTGGGAGTACGGTTTGTTGCGGATAAGAGTGGGCCAGAAACAGCCACCAAGACCCGGGAGTACGATTTGTTACGGATAAGAGTGGGCCAGAAAGAGCGACCACGACCAGGGAGTACGATTTGTTACGGATACGAGAAGGCCAGGAAGAGTCACCAAGACCCGGGAGTACGATTTGTTACGGTTACGAGTGGGCCAGGAAGAGACACTAAGAACCGGGAGTACGATTTGTTACGGATACGAGTGGGCCAGAATCAGCCACCAAGACCCTGGACTACGATTTGTTACGGATAAGAGTGCGCCAGAAAGCGGCAACAACACCCGGGAAATCGATTTGTTACGAATAAGAGTGGGCCAGAAACAGCCACCAAGACCCGGGAGTACGATTTGTTGCGTATAGGAGTGGGCCGAAAAGAGTGACCAACAACCGGGAGTACGATTTGTTACACGTAACCCGGGAGTACGATTGGTGACGGGTAAGAATGGGTCAGAAAGAGCCACCCAGATCCGGGAGTACGGTTTGTTACGGATAAGAGTGGGCCAGAAAGAGTCACGAAGGCCCGGGAATACGATTTGTTTCGGATAAGAGTGGGCCAGAAAGAACCACCAAGACCCGGGAGTACGATTTGTTACGGATAAGAAGAAACAGCCAAGACCCGGGAGT
This sequence comes from Symbiodinium sp. CCMP2592, assembly GCA_905221615.1. Lineage (NCBI taxonomy): Eukaryota > Dinophyceae > Suessiales > Symbiodiniaceae > Symbiodinium > Symbiodinium sp. CCMP2592. Next base: position 12,462 of record CAJNDT010001482.1, read on the forward strand.
ACGATTTGTTACGGATACGAGTGGGCAAGAAACAGCCACCAAGACCCGGGAGTACGATTTGTTGCGGATAAGAGTGGGCCAGAAAAAGCCACCAAGACCCTGGACTACGATTTGTTACGGGTAAGCGTGGGCCAGAAACAGCCACCAAGACCCGGGAGTAGAGCCACCAAGACCCGGGAGTACGATTTGCTACGGATACGAGTGGGCCAGGAAGAGACACTAAGACCCGCGAGTCATTTCATAGAGGATAAGAATGGGCCAGAAAGAGCCACCAAGACCCGGGAGTACGATTTGATACGACCCGGGAGCACGATTTGTTACTGATAAGAGTGGGCCAGAAAGAGTCACCAAGACCCGGGAGTGAGATTGTTTACGGATACGAGTGGGCCAGAAAGAGGCACCAAGACCCGGGAGTACGATTTGTTACGGATACTAGTGGGCTATCAAGAGCCACCAAGACCCGGGAGTACGATTTGTTATGTTTAAGAGTGGGTCAGAAAGAATCACCAAGACCTTGGAGTACGATTTGTTACGGATACGAGGGGGCCAGAAACAGCCACTAAGACCCGGGAGCGCGATTTGATACGGATAAGAGTGGGCCAGAAAGAGCCACCAAGACCCGGAAGTACGATTTGTTACGGTGGGCCAGAGACCGCCACCTAGAGCCGGGACTACAATTCGTTACAGATAAGAGTGAGCTAGAAAGAGCCACCAAAACTGTGGAGTACCAGTTGTTACGGATAAGACTCGGCCAGAAAGAGCCACCAAGACCCAGGAGTACGATTTGTTACGGATAAGAGTGGGCCAGAAACAGCCACCAAGACCCGGGAGTACGATTTGTTACGGATAAGAGTGGGCCAGAAAATGCCACCAAGACCCGGGAGTACGTTTCGTTACGGATACGAGTGGTTTTTTACGGATAAGAACGTACCAGATACAGCCATCAAGACCCGGGAGTACGGTTTGATAAAGGATAAGAGCGGGCCAGGAACAGCCACCAAGACCCGGGAGTACGATTTGTTACGATTACGAGTGGGCCAGAAAGAGCCACCAAGGCCCGGGAGTACGGTTTGTTACGGATAAGACTGGGCCAGAAAGAGCCACCAAGGCCCGGGAGTACGATTTGTTACGGATACGAGTGGGCCAGAAACAGCCACCAAGACCCGGGAGTACGATTTGTTACGGATAAGAGTGGGCCAGAAAGAGCCACCACGACCAGTGAGTACGATTTGTTACGGATAAGAGTGGGCCAGAAAATGCCACCAAGACCCGGGAGTACGTTTCGTTACGGATACGAGTGGTTTTTTACGGATAAGAATGTACCAGATACAGCCATCAAGACCCGGGAGTACGGTTCGATAAAGGATAAGAGCGGGCCAGAAAGAGCCACCAAGACCCGGTAGTATACGATGTGTTACGGATAAGAGTGGGCCAGAAAAAGCCACCAAGACCCTGGACTACGATTTGTTACGGGTAATCATGGGCCTGAAACAGCCACCAAGACCCGGAAGTACGATTTGTTACGGATAAGAGTGGGCCAGAAAGAGCCACCAAGACCCGGGAGTACGGTTTGCTACGGATAAAAGTGGGCTAGCAAAAGCCATCAAGACCCGGGAGTACGATTTGTTACGGATAAAGGTGCATACGATTCGATACAAATGAGACTGGGCCAGAAACAGTCACCAAGGCCGGGGGGTACGATTTGTTACGGATAAGGGTAGGCCAGAAACAGCCACCAAGACCCGGGAGTACGATTTGTGGCGGATAAGAGTGGGCCAGAAAGGGCCACCAAGACCCGGGAGTACGATTTGTTACCGATAAGCAAGGGCCAGAAAGAGCCACCAAGACCCGGGAGTACGCCAGAAAGAGCCACCAAGACGCGGGAAGATGATGTGCTAAGCAAAGAAGTGAGCCAGAAAGAGCCACCAAGTTTGTTACGAATACGATTGGGCCAGAAAGGGCGACTATTACTCAGGAGTACGATTTGTTGCGGATACGAGTGGGTCAGAGACAGCCACCAAGACCGGGGAGTACGATTTGTTACGGATTTGAATGGGCCAGAAAGAGCCAGCAAGAACCGGGAGTACGATTTGTTACGGATAAGAGTGCGCCAGAAACAGCCACCAAGACCCGGGAGTACGATTTGTTACGGATAAGAATGGGTCAGAAGGAGCCACCAAGACACGGGAGTATGATTTGTTACGGATAAGAATGGGTCAGAAGGAGCCACCCAGATCCGGGAGTACGATTTGTTGCGGATACGAGTGGGCCAGAAAGAGACACTAAGACCCGCGAGTACTTTCATACGGATACGAGTGGGCCAGAAAGATCCACGAAGACTCGGGAGCACGAATTGTTACGGATAAGAGTGGGCCAGAAAGAGTCACCAAGCCTGGGGAGGACGATTTGTTACAGATAAGGAAGGACCAGAAACAGCCACCAAGACCCGGGAGTACGATTTGTTACGGATACGAGTGGGCCAGAAAGAGCCACCGAGACCCGGTAGTACGATGTGTTACGGATAAGAGTGGGTCAGAAAGAGCCACCAAGACCCGGGAGTATGATTTGTTACGGATAGAGTGGGTCAGGAAGAGCCACCAAGACCCAGGAGTACGATTTGTTACGGATAAGAGTGGGCCAGCAACGGCCACCAAGACCCGGGAGTACGGTTTGCTATGGATATGAGTGGGCCAGAAAGAGCCACCAAGAACCGGGAGTACGATTTGTTACGGATAAGAGTGGGCCAGAAAGAGTCACCAGGACCCAAGAGTACGATTCGTTACGGATAAGAATGGGTCAGAAAGAGCCACCCAGATCCGGGAGTACGATTTGTTGCGGATACGAGTGGGCCAGAAAGAGCCACCAAGACCCGGGAGTACGATTTGATACGGATACGAGTGGGCCAGAAAGATCCACGAAACCCGGGAGCACGATTTGTTACGGATAAGACTGGGCCAGAAAGAGTCACCAAGACCCGGGAGTACGATTTCTTACGGGTAACCCGAGAGTACGATTTGTTACGGACAAGAAGAAGCAGCCAAGACCCGGGAGTACGATTTGTTACGGATAAGAGTGGGCCAGAAAGAGCCACCAAGACCCGGGAGTGCCAGAAAGAGGCACCAAGACCCAGAAGTACGATTTGTTACGGATACGGGTGGGCCAGAAATAGCCACCAAGACCCGGGAGTACGATTTGTTATGGATAAGAGTGGGCCAGAAAGAGTCACCAAGACCCGGGAGTACGATTTGCTACGGATACGAGTGGGCCAGAAGCAGCCACCAAGACCCGGGAGTACGACTTGTTACGGATAAGACTGGGCCAGAAAGAGCCACAAAGACCCGGGAGTACGATTTGTTACGGATAAGACTGGGCCACAAACAGCCACCAAGACCCGGAAGTACAATTTGTTACGGATAAGAGTGGGCCAAAAGCAGCCACCAAGACCCTGAAGTACCAGTTGTTACGGCTAAGAGTCGGCCAGAAAGAGCCACCAAGCCCCAGGAGTACGATTTGTTACGGATACGAGTGGGCCAGAAAGAGCCACCGAGACCCGGGAGTACGATTTGTTACGGATAAAAGTGGCCCAGGAAGAGCCACCAAGACCCGGGAGTACGATTTGTTACGGACAAGAGCGGGCCAGAAAGAGCCACCAAGACCCGGGAGTATGATTTGTTGCGGATACGTATGGGCCAGAAACAGCCACCAAGACCCGGGAGTACGATTTGTTACGGATAAGAGTGGGCCAGACAGAACCACCAAGACCCGGGAGTACGACTTGTTACGGATAAGAGTGGGCCAGAAAGAGCCACCAAGACCCGGGAGTACGATTTGTTACGGATAAGAGGTGGCCAGAAACAGCCACCAAGACCCGGGAGTACGATTTGTTGCAGATAAGACTGGGCCAGAAAGAACCACCAAGACCCGGGAGTACGATTTGCTACGGATACGAGTGGCCCAGAAGCAGCCACCAAGACCCGGGAGTACGATTTGTTACGGATAAGAGTGGGCCAGAAAGAGCCACCAAGACCCGGGAGTACGATTTGCCACGGATAAGAGTGGGCCATAGACCGCCACCTAGGGCCGGGAGTACGATTTGTTACGGATAAGAGTGGGCTAGAAAGACCCACCACGACCAGCGAGTACGATTTGTTACGGATACGAGAGGGCCAGAAAGAGGCACCAAGACCCGGGAGTACGATTTGTTACGGATACGAGTGGGCCAGGAAGAGACACTAAGACCCGCGAGTACTTTTTGAGGATAAGAATGGGCCAGAAACAGCCACCAAGACCCGGGAGTACGATTTGTTACAGATAAGAGTGGGCCAGAAACAGCCATCAAGACCTGGGAGTACGATTTGTTACGGATAGTAGTGGGCCAGAAAATGCTACCAAGACGCGGGAATACGGTTGGTTACGGATACGAGTGGGCCAGAAGGAGCCAACAAGACCCGGGAGTACGATTTGTTACGGATACGCATGGTCTTTACGATATTAGTGCAACAGATACAGCCACCAAGACCCGGGAGTACGATGTGGAAAGAGCCACCAAGACCCGAGAATATGGCTTGTTATGGATAGAATGGGTCAGAAAGAGCCACCAAGACCCAGGAGTACGATTTGTTACGGATAAGAGTGGGCCAGAAACAGCCACCAAGACCCGGGAGTACGATTTCTAACGGATACGAGTGGGCCAGAAACAGCCACTAAGACCCGGGAGTACGATTTGATACGGATAAGAGTGGGCCAGAAAAAACCACCAAGACCCGGTAGTACGATTTGGTGCGGATAAGAGTGGGCCAGAAACAGCCACCAAGACTCGGGAGAACGATTTATTACGAAAAAGAGTGGGTCAGAAACAGCCACCAAGACACGGCAGTACGATTTGTTACGGTGAGCCAGAAAGAGGCACCAAGACCTGGGAGTACGATTTGTTATGGATAAGAGTGGGCCAGAAAGAGCCACCAAGACCTGGGAGTACGATTCGTTACATATAAGAGTGCACCACAAAGAACCACCAAGACCCGGGAGTACGATTTATAACGAATAAGAGGGGGTCAGAAACAGCCACCAAGATCCGGGAGTACGATTTGCTACGGATACGCATGGTTTTTACGGATATTAATGCATCAGATACAGCCACCAAGACCCGGGAGTACGATTTGTTGCGGATAAGAGTGGGCCAGAAACAGCCACCAAGACCCGGGAGTACGATTTGTTACGGATAAGAGTGGGCCAGAAAGAGCCACCACGACCAGGGAGTACGATTTGTTACGGATACGAGAAGGCCAGAAACAGTCACCAAGACCCGGGAGTACGATTTGTTGCGGTTACGAGTGGGCCAGGAAGAGACACTAAGACCCGCGAGTATTTTCGTAGAAAATAAGAAAGGGGCCAGAAACAGTTACCAAGACCCTGGACTACGATTTGTTACAGATAAGAGTGCGCCAGAAAGCGGCAACAACACCCGGGAAATCGATTTGTTACGAATAAGAGTGGGCCAGAAACAGCCACCAAGACCCGGGAGTACGATTTGTTACGGATAAGAATGGGTCAGAAGCGTGACCAAGAACCGGGAGTACGATTTGTTACACGTAACCCGGGAGTACGATTGGTTACGGATAGAGTGGGCCAGAAAGAGCCACCAAGACCCGGGAGTACGATTTGTTACGGATAAGAGTGGGCCAGAAAGAGCCACCAAGAACCGGGAGTACGATTTGCTATGGATAAGAGTGGGCCAGAAAGAGCCACTAAGACCCGGGAGTACGATTTGTTACGGATAAGAGTGGGCCAGAAAGAGCCACCACGACCAGCGAGTACGATGTGTTACGGATACGAGTGGGGCAGAAACAGCCACCAAGACCCGGGTGTACGTTTCGTTACGGAAAAGAGTGCGCCAAAAAGAGTCCCCAGGACCCAAGAGCACGATTGGTTACGGGTAAGAATGGGTCAGAAAGAGCCACCCAGATCCGGGAGTACGATTTGTTACGGAAAAGAGTGGGCCAGAAAGAGTCACGAAGGCCCGGGAATACGATTTGTTACGGATAAGAGTGGGCCAGAAAGAACCACCAAGACCCGAGAGTACGATTTGTTACGGATAAGAAGAAACAGCCAAGACCCGGGAAACGATTTGTTACGGATACGAGTGGGCCAGAAAGAATCACCAAGACTTCGGAGTACGATTTGTTACGGATACGAGCGGGCCAGAAACAGCCACCAAGACCCGGGAGTACGATTTGTTACGGAAAAGAGTGGGCCAGAAAGAACCACCAAGACCCGGAAGTACGATTTGTTACGGTGGGCCGGAGACCGCCACCTAGAGCCGGGACTACAATTCGTTACAGATAATAAGAGTGAGCTAGAAAGGACCACCAAAACTGTGGAGTACCAGTTGTTACGGATAAGAGTCGGCCAAAAAGAGCCACCAAGACCCAGGAGTACGAATTGTTGTTACGAATAAGAGTGGGCCAGAAACAGCCACCAAGACCCGGGATTACGATTTGTTACGGATACGAGTGGGCCAGAAAGATCCACCAAGACCCGGGAGTATACGATGTGTTACGGATACGAGTGGGCCAGAAAGAGGCACCAAGACCCAGGAGTACGATTTGTTACGGATAAAAGTGGGCCAGAAATAGCCACCAAGACCCGGGAGTACGATTTGTTATGGATAAGAGTGGGCCAGAAACAGCCACCAAGACCCGGGAGTACGTTTTGTTACGGATAAGAGTGGGCCAGAAACAGCCACCAAGACCCGGAAGTACGATTTGTTACGGATACGAGTGGGCCAGAGACTGCCACCTAGGGCCGGGAGTACAAGTCGGTACGGATAAGAGTGGGCTAGAAAGAGCCAGCAAAACCCTGAAGTACCAGTTGTTACGGCTAAGAGTCGGCCAGAAAGAGCCACCAAGCCCCAAGAGTACGATTTGTTACGGATACGAGTGGGCCAGAAAATGCCACCAAGACCCGGGAGTACGATTTGTTACGGATAAAAGTGGGCCAGGAAGAGCCACCAAGACCCGGGAGTACGATTCGTTACGGATAAGAGTGGGCCAGAAAGAGCCACCAAGACCCGGGAGTATGATTTGTTGCGGATACGAGTGGGCCAGAAACAGCCACCAAGATCCGGGAGTTCGATTTGTTATGTTCAAGAGTGGGTCAGAAAGAATCACCAAGACTTCGGAGTACGATTTGTTACGGATACGAGGGGGCCAGAAGCAGCCACCAAGACCCGGGAGTACGATTTGTTACGGAAAAGAGTGGGCCAGAAAGAGCCACCAAGACCCGGGAGTACGATTTGCTACGGATTAGAGTGGGCCAGAGACCGCCACCTAGGGCCGGGAGTACAATTCGCTACGGATAAGAGTGGGCTAGAAAGAGCCACCACGACCAGCGAGTACGATTTGTTACGGATACGAGAGGGCCAGAAAGAGTCACCAAGACCCGGGAGTACGATTTGTTACGGATACGAGTGGGCCAGGAAGAGACACTAAGACCCGCGAGTACTTTTTTGAGGATAAGAATGGGCCCGAAACAGCCACCAAGACCCGGGACTACGGTTTGTTACAGATAAGAGTGGGCCAGAAACTGCCATCAAGACCTGGGAGTACGATTTGTTACGGATAATAGTGGGCCAGATAATGCTACCAAGGCGCGGGAATACGGTTGGTTACGGATACGAGTGGGCCAGAAGGAGCGAACAAGACCCGGGAATACGATTTGTTACGGATACGCATGGTTTTTACGGATATTAATGTATCAGATACAGCCACCAAGACCCGGGAGTACGATGTGTCACGGATAAGAGTGGGCCAGAAAGAGCCACCAAGACCCAAGAATATGGCTTGTTATGGATAGAATGGGTCAGAAAGAGCCACCAAGACCCAGGAGTACGATTTGTTACGGATAAGAGTGGGGTAGAAACAGCCACCAAGACCATGGAGTACGATTTGTTACCGATACGAGTGGGCCAGAAACAGCCACCAAGACCCGGGAGTACGATTTGTTACGGAAAAGAGGGGGCCAGAAACAGCCGCTAAGACCCGGGAATACGATTTGTTACGGATAAGAGTGGGCCAGAAAAAACCACCAAGACCCGGTAGTACGATTTGTTGCAGATAAGAGTGGGCCAGAAACAGCCACCAAGACCCGGGAGTACGATTTATTACGAAACAGAGTGGGTCAGAAAGAGCCACCAAGACACGGCAGTACGATTTGTTACGGATAATAGTGGGTCAGGAAGAGACACTAAGACCCTGGAGCACGATTTGTTACGGATACGAGAGGGCCAGAAAGAGCCACCAAGATCCGGGAGTACGATTTGTTACAGATAAGAGTGGGCCAGAAACAGCCACCAAGACCCGGGAGTACGTTTTGTTACGGATAAGAGTGGGCCAGAAACAGCCACCAAGACCCGGGAGTACGATTTGTTACGGATGCGGGTTTGCCAGAAACAGCCACCAAGACCCGGGAGTACGATTTGTTTCGGATAAAAGTGGGCCAGGAAGAGCCACCAAGACCCGGGAGTACGATTTGTTACGGATAAGAGTGGGCCAGAAAGAGCCACCAAGACCCGGGAGTACGATTTGTTACGGATAAAAGTGGCCCAGGAAGAGCCACCAAGACCCGGGAGTACGACTTGTTGCGGATAAGAGTGGGCCAGAAACAGCCACCAAGACCCGGGAGTATAATTTGTTGCGGATACGAGTGGGCCAGAATCAGCCACCAAGACCCGGGAGTACGATTTGTTACGGATAAGAGTGGGCCAGAAAGAGCCACCAAGACCCGTGAGTATGATGTGTTACGGATACGAGTGGGCCAGAAAGAGCTACCAAGACGCGGGAGTTCGATTTGTTACAGATAAGAGTGGGCCAGAAACAGCCACCAAGACCCGGGAGTATGATTTGTTACGGATACGAGTGGGCCAGAAACAGCCACCAAGACCCGGGAGTACGATTTATTACGAAACAGAGTGGGTCAGAAAGAGCCACCAAGACACGGCAGTACGATTTGTTACGGATAAGAGTGGGCCAGAAACAGCCACCAAGACCCGCGAGTATAATTTGTTGCGGATACGAGTGGGCCAGAAACAGCCACCAAGACCCGGAAGTACGATTTGTTACGGATACGAGTGGGCCAGAAAGAGTCACAATGACCCGGGAGTACGATTTGTTACGGATACGAGTGGGCCAGAGACAGCCACCAAGATCCGGGAGTACGACTTGTTACGGAAAAGAGTGGGCTAGAACCTGCCACCAAGACCCGCGAGAACGAGTTGTTTTGGAAAAGAATGGGCCTCAAAGAAACACCATGACAGCCAGAGTGAGCCACCAAGACTCGGGAGTACGACTTCTTACGGATAAGCGTGGGCCAGAAACAGCCACCAAGACCCGGGAGTACGTTTTGTTACAGATAAGAGTGGGCCAGAAACAGCCACTATGACCCGGGAGTACGATTTGTTACGGATACGAGTGGGCGAGAAACAGCCACCAAGACCCGGAAGTACGATTTGTTACCGATAAGCATGGGCCAGAAAGAGTCACAATGACCCGGGAGTACGATTTGTTACGGATACGAGTGGGCCAGAGACAACCACCAAGACCCGGGAATACGATTTGTTACGGATAAGAGTGGGCCAGAAACAGCCACCAAAACCCGGGAGTACGATTTGTTACGGATAAGAAGAAACAGCCAAGACCTGGGAGTACGATTTGTTACGGCTACGAGTGGGCCAGAAACAGCCGCCAAGACCCGGGAGTACGACTTGTTACGGAAAAGAGTAAATCAGAACGAGCCACCAAGACCCGGGAGTACGATTTGTTACAGATAAGAAACAGCCAAGACCAGGGAGTACGATTCGTTACGGATAAGAGTGGGACAAAAAGAGCCACCAAGACCCGGGACTACGATTTGTTACGGATGAGAGTGGGCCAGAAACAGCCACCAAGACCCGGGAGTACGATTTGTTACGGACACGAGTGGGTCAGAAGCAGCCACCAAGACCAGGGAGTACGATTTGTTACGGATAGCCACCAAGACCCATGAGTACGATTTGTTACAAATAAGACTGGGGCAGAAACAGCCACCAAGACCCGGGAGTACGATTTGTTACGGATAAAAGTGGGCCAGAAAGAGCCACCAAGACCCGGGAGTACGATTTGTTAAGCATAAGAGTGGGCCAGAAAGAGCCACCAAGACCCGGGAGTACGATTTGTTACGGACACGGGTGGGTCAGAAAGAGCCACCAAGACCCGGGAGTACGGTTTGTTACGGATACGAGTGGGCCAGAAAGAGCCACCAAGACACGGGAATACGACTTGTTACCCATACGAGTGGGCCAGAAACAGCCACCAAGACCCGGGAGTACGATTTGTTACGGATACGAGTGGGCCAGAAAGAGCCACCAAGACCCGGGACTACGATTTGTCACGGATAAGAGTGGGCCAGAAACAGCCGCCAAGACCCGGGAAGACGAATGGTTAAGGGTAAGAGTGGGCCAAAAACAGCCACCAAGACCCGGGAGTACGATTTGTTACGGACACGAGTGGGTCAGAAGCAGCCACCAAGACCAGGGAGTACGATTCGTTACGGATACGAGTGGCCCAGAAAGAGCCACCAACACCCAGGAGTACAATTTGTTACGGACAAGAGTGGGCTAGAAAGAGCCACCAAGACCCGGCAGTACGATTTGTTGCTGATACGAGTGGTCAAGAAAGAGCCACCACGACCCGGAAGAACGATTTGTTACGGATACGAGTGGTTTGTTGCGGATAAGAGTGGACCAGAAACAGCCACCAAGACCCGGGAGTACGATTTGTTGCACATAAGAGTGGGCCAGAAACAGCCACCAAGACCCGGGAGTACAATTTGTTACGGATAAGAGTGGGCCAGAAACAGCCAGCAAGACCCGGGAGTACGATTTGTCATGGATAAGAGTGGGCCAGAGAGAGCCACCAAGATCCGGCAATATGAATCGTTACGGATAAGAGTGGGCCAGAAAGAGCCACCAAGACCCGGGAGTACGATTTGTTACGGATAAGAAGAAACAGCCAACACCCAGGAGTCCGATTTGTTACGGATCAGAGTGGTACAGAACGAGCCACCAAGAGCCGGGAGCACGGTTTGTTCCGGATAAGAGTGGGCCAGAAAGTGCCACCAACACCCAGGAGTACGATTTGTTACGAATACGAGTGGGCCAGAAACAGCCACCAGGACCCGGGAGTACGACCTGTTACGGATAAGAATGAGCCAGAAACAGCCACCAAGACCCGGGAGTACGATGTATTGCAGATAAGTGTGTCCCAGAAAGAGCCACCAAGACCCGGGAGTACGATTTGTTACGTATAAGAGTGGGCCAGAAACAGCCACCAAGACCCGGGACTACGATTTGTTACGGATAGGAGTGGGCCAGAAACAGCCACCAAGACCCGGGAGTACGATTTGTTACGGATACGAGTGGGCCAGAAAAAGCCACCCAGACCCGGGAGTACGATGTGATACAGATAAGAGTGGTCCAGAAAGAGCCACCAAGACCAGGGAGTACGATTCGTTACGGTTACGAGTGGGCCAGAAACAGCCACCAAGACCCGGGAGTACGAGTTGTTACAGATAAGAGTGAGCCAGAAAGAGCCACCAAGACCCGGGAGTACGATTTGTTAGGGGTAAGAGCAAACCAGAAAGGGTCACCAAGACCCGGGAGCACGTTTTTTATGGATACGAGTGGGCCAGAAAGAGCTACCAAGACCCGGGAGTACGATTTGTTACGGAAAAGAGTGGGCCAGAAAGAGCCACCAACACCCGGGAGTACGATTTGTTACGGACAAGATTGGGCCAGAAAGAGCCACCAATGGCCGGGAGTACGATTTGTTACGTACGATTTGTTACGGATACGGATGGGCCAGAAACAGCCACCAAGACCCGGGAGTACGATGTGTTACGGATACGAGTGGGCCAGAAACAGCCACCAAGGCCCGGGAGTACCATTTGTTACGGATACGAGTGGGCCAGAAACAGCCACCAGGACCCGGGAATACGATTTGTTACGGATAAGAGTGGGCCAGAAAGAGCCACCAATACCCGGGAGTACGGTTTGGTGCGGATAAGAGTGGGTCCGGAAGAGCCACCAAGACCCGGAAGTACGTTTTGTTACGGATACGAGTGGGCCAGAAACAGCCACCAAGACCTGGGAGAACGATTTGTTACGGACAAGAGTGGGTGAGCAAGTGCCACCAAGACCCGGGAGTACGATTTGTTACGGATAAGTGTAGGCCAGAAAGAGCCACCAAGACCCCGGAGTACGATTTGTTACAGATACGAGTTGGCCAGAAATAAGCACCAGGACCTGGGAGTCCGATGTGTTACGGACAGAGTGGACCAGAAAGAGCCACCAAGACCCGGAAGTACGATTTGTTGCGCATAAGAGTGGGCCAGAAAGAGCCACCAAGAACCGGGACTACGATTTGTTACGGATACGACTGGGCCAGAAAGAGTCACAGAGACCCGGGAGTACGATTTGTTACGGATACGAGTGGCCCAGGAAAGACACCAAGACAGCAAGAAAGAGCCACCAAGACCCGGGAGTACGATTTGTTACGGATAAGAGTAGCCTCCAAGACCCGGGAGTACGGTTTGTTACGGATAAGAGTGGGCCAGAAATAGCCACCAAGACCCGGGAGTTCAATTTGGTGCGCCACCAAGACCCGGGAGTATGATTTGTTACGGATACGAGTGGGCCCGAAAGAGCCACCAAGACCCGGGAGTACGATTTGTTACGGATAGCAACCAAGACCCGGGAGTACGATTTGTTACTGATAAGAGTGGGGCAGAAAGAGCCACCAAGACCCGGCAGTACGATTCGTAACGGATACGAGTGGGCCAGAAATAGCCACCAAGACCCGGGAGTACGATTTGCTACGAATAAGAGTGCACCAAAAAGAGTGCGATTTGTTACGGATATGGTGGACCAGAAAGAGCCACCAAGACCCAGGAGTACGATTCGTTACTGATAAGAGTGGGCCAGAAAGAGCCACCAAGACCAGGGAGTACGATTTGTTACGAATAAGAATGGGCCAGAGACAGCCACCAAGCCCCGGGAGTACGATTTGTTACGGATACGAGTGGGCCAGAAAGAGTCACCAGGACGCAAGAGTACGATTTGTTACGCATAAGAATGGGTCAGAAAAAGCGACCCAGATCCGGGAGTACGATTTGTTACAGATAAGAATGGGTCAGAAAGAGGCACCAAGACCCGGGAGTACGATTTGCCAGAAAGAGTCACCAAGACCCGGGAGTACGATTTATTGCTGATAAGAGTGGGCCAGAAAGAGTCACCAAGATTCGGGGGTACGATTTGTTACGGATAAGAGTGGGCCAGAAAGAGCCACCAAGACCCGGGAGCTTTCTGGCTCTGTCTGGCCCACTCTTATCCGTAACAAATCGTGCTCCCGGGTCTTGTTAGCTGTTTCTGACCCACTCGTATCCGTAACAAAGAAAGAGCCACCAAGACCCGGGAGTAAGATTTGTTACTGGTGAGTGTGGGCCAGAAACAGCCACCAAGACCCGGGAGTACGATCTGTTGCGGATAAGAGTGTGGGCCAGAAAAAGCCACCCAGACCCGGGAGTACGATGTGATACAGATAAGAGTAGGCCAGAAGGAATTGTTATGGTTACGAGTGGGCCAGAAACAGCCACCAAGAGCAGGGATTACGTTTCGTTACGGATGAGAGTGGGCCAGAAAGAGCCACCAAGACCCGGGAGTACGATTTAATACGGACAAGAGTGGGCCAGAAGGAGCCACCAAGACCCGGGAGCACGATTTGTTACGGATAAGAGTGGGCCAGAAAGAGCCACCCAGATCAGGGAGTGCGATTTGTCACGGATACGGGTGGGCCAGCAACGGCCACCAAGACCCAGGAGTACGATTTGCCAGAAAGAGTCACAAAGACCCGGGCGTGCGATTTATTGCGGATCAGAGTGGGCCAGAAAGAACCACCAATACCCGGGAGTACGTTTTTTTACGGATAAGAGTGGGCCAGAAACAGCCACCAAGACCCGGGAGTACGACCTGTTACGGATAAGAATGAGCCAGAAACAGCCACCAAGACCCGGGAGTACGATGTATTGCAGATAAGTGTGTCCCAGAAAGAGCCACCAATACCCGGGAGTACGTTTTTTTACGGATAAGAGTGGGCCAGAAACAGCCACCAAGACCCGGGAATACGATTTGTCACGGATAAGAGTGGGCCAGAAAGAGCTGCCAAGACCCGGGAGTACGATATGTTACGGATACGAGTGTGCCAGAAAGAGCCAGGGAGTACGATTTGTCACGGATAAGAGTGGGCCAGAAACAGCCACCAAGACCCGGGAGTACGATTTTTACGGATAAGAATGGACCAGAAAGAGCCACCAAGACCCGGGAGTACGATTTGTTACGGACAAGAGTGGGTCAGAAAGTGCCACCAAGACCCGGGAGTACGATTCGTCATGGATACGAGTGGGCCAGAAAGAGCCACCAAGACCCCGGAGTACGATTTGTTCCCCACATCACTGTGGGGTTTTTATTTTTGCCCTGCACCGCTTCCGCACATCCGACCTGCTCCTCCTCCTCCTCACCGCCCACACAACGCAACACACACAACAACACAGACACACACACACAACACACACACACACAACACACACAACAACACACACACACACAACACACACACACAACACACACACAACACACACACAACACACACACACAACACACACAACAACACACGCACACAAGACACACACAACATTCTCGGGAAGACTCTCCCGCGACTAAAATCCTCTCCCCCGAAGCCTCTCCAGGCTCTTGTGGGATCAGGCGGGATCAGGCGCGCAGAAAAGGGGTCCACGCTCTCGGGAAGACTCTCCCGCGACTAAAATCCTCTCCCCCGAAGCCTCTCCAGGGCTCTTGTGGGATCAGGCGGGATCAGGCGCGCAGAAAAGGCATCCACGCTCTCGGGAAGATTCTCCCGCGACTAAAATCGTCTCCTCTGAGGGCTCTTGGAGGGCTCTTGTGGGATCAGGCGGGATCAGGCGTGCAGAAAAGGGGTCCTCTCCCGCGACTAAAATCCTCTCCTCCGAGGCCTCTCCAGGGCTCTTGGAGGGCTCTTGTCCACGCTCTGGTGAAGAGTCTCCCGCGACTAAAATCCTCTCCTCTCAATGCCTCGTTTCGGCTCCTGGCTGGGTTGTGCTCGTTTGTAGTACAACTTTAGTACTGGAAATGCCTCGTTTCGGCTCCAATCACACACACACACACACGCACGCACGCACGAAACCACACACACACACACGCAACACAGACCACACACAACACACACACAACACACGACACACGACACACGACACACAACACACAACACACAACACACACACACACACACCCATACCTACACCCACACCCACACCCACACACACACGCACACGCACACGCACACGCACACGCACACGCACACGCACACGCACACGCGCACGCACACACACACACATGCACACAGGCACAACACACACAACCGGCGCGGACACCTACGCGGAGTGCGCACGCATGTTTACGTATCTAAACCACTCTGTTTTGCACTGTTTTGATGCTGACCAGAGTATCGCTGTTATGTGGGGTTATCCGGTCCTTTAATTACAAATAAGAGTGGATCAGATACAGCCCCCAAGACCCGGGAGTACGCTTTATTTCGAAGAAGAGTGGGCCACAAAGAATCACCACGATTCTGGAGTGCGATTTGTTACGGATAAGACTGGGCCAGAAACAGCCACCAAGATCCCACAGCTACCAAGACCCGGGAGTACCATTTGCTACGGATAAGAGTGAGTAAGATTTCATACGGATAAGACTGTTCCAGAAGCAGCCACCAAGGCCCGGGAGTACGATCTGTTACGGATACGGATGGGCTAGAAACAGCCACCAAGACCCGAGACTACGATTTGTTACGGATACGAGTGGGCCAGAAAGAGCCACCAAGACCCGGGGGTACGATTTGTTACAGATAAGAGTGGGCCAGAAGCAGCCACCAAGACCCAAGATTACGATTTGTTACGGATAAGAGTGCCACCAAAAACCGGGAATACGATTTGTTACAGATAAGAGTGTGGCAGAAAGAGGCACCAAGACCCGGGAGTACGACTTGTTACCGTTAAGAGTGGGCCAGAAAGAGCCACCAAGACCCGGGAGTACGATTTGTTACAGATAACAGCGGGCCAGAAACAGCCACCAAGACCCGGGAGTACGATTTGTTACGGATAAGAGTGGGCCAGAAACAGCCACCAAGACCCGGGAGTACGTTTTCTTACGGACACGAGTGGGCCAGGGAGTACGATTCGGTGCGGATAAGAGTGGGCCTCAAAGAGCCACCAAGACGCGGGAGTACGATTTGTTACGAATAAGAGTGGGTCAGAAACACAACCAAGACCCGGAAGCACGATTTATTGCGGATAAGCGTGGGCCAGAAAGAGTCACCAGGACCCAAGAGTACGTTTTGTTATGGATAAGAATGGGTCAGAAAGAGCCATCCACATGCGGGAGTACTATTTGTTACAGATAAGAGTGGGTCAGAAACAGGCACCAAGTCCCGGGAGTACGATTTGTTACGGATAAGAGTGGGCCAGAAACAGCCACCAAGACCCGAGAATACGATTTGTTACGGAGAGCTACCAGGACCCCGGAAGTACGGTTTGTTACGGATGCGAGTGTGCCAGAAACAGCCACCAAGACCCCGGAGTACGATTTCTTACAGATACGAGTTGGCCAGAAACAAGCACCAAGACCTGGGAGTCCGATGTGTTACGGACAGAGTGGACCAGAAAGAGCCACCAAGTCCCGGGAATACGACTTGTTACAAATAAGAAGAGTGGGCCAGAACGAACCACCAAGACGCGGGAGTACAATTTGTTACAGATAAGAGTAGGCCAGAAAGAGCCACCAAGACCCGGGAGTACGATTCGTCACGGATACGAGTGGACCAGCAACGGCAAACAAGACCTGGGAGTACAATTGGTTGTAGATAAGAGTGGGCCAGAAACAGGCACTAAGACCCGGGAGTACGATGTGTTACCGATAAGAGCGAGCCACAAAGAGCCACCAAGACCCGGGAGTACGTTTTGTTACCGATAAGAGTGGGCCAGCAACGGCCACCAAGACCCGGGAGTACGATTTGTTACGGATAAGAGTGGGCCAGAAAGAGCCACCAAGACCCGGGAGGACGGTTTGCTACGGGTATCCCGGGATATGATTTGTCACGGATAGAAAGGGTCAGAAAGAACCACCAAGACAAGGGAAAACGATTTGTTACGCATATAATTTGGGCTATAAAAACCACCAAGACCCGGGAGTACGATTTTCTACGGATAAGAGTGGGCCAGAAAGAATCACCAAGACGCAGGGGTACGGTTTGCTACGGGTAACCCGGGGATATGATTTGTTACGGATAGAATGGGTCACAAAGAACCACCAAGACCCGGGAAAACGATTTGTTGCGGATAAGATTTAGACCAGAAAGAGCCACCAAGACCGGGGAGTACGATTTGTTACAGATAAGAGTGGGCCAGAAACAGCCACCAAGACCCGGGACTACGATTTGTTACGGATAAGAATGGCGCAGAAAAAGCCGCCAAGACCCGGGAGTACGATTTGTTACGGATAAGAGTGGGCCAGAAACAACCACCAAGACCCGGGAGTACGATTTGTTGCGGATAAGAGTGCCACCAAGACCCGGGAGTACGATTTGTTACGGATACGAGAGGGCCAGAAACCGCCACCTAGAGGCGGGAGTTCAATTCATTGCGGATAAGAGTGGGCTAGAGAGAGCCACCAAGACCCTGGAGTACGATTTGTTACGGATACGAGTGGGCCAGAAAGACCCACCAAGACCCGGAGTGAGATTTGTTACGGATAAAAGTGGGCTAGAAAGAGCTACCAAGACCCGGGAGTACGATTTGTTACGGTTTTGAGCGGGCCAGAAACAGCCACCAAGACCCGGGAGTACTTTCTTACGCATTTGAATGGGCCAGACAGAGCCACCAAGACTCGGGAGTCCGATTTGTTACGGATCCGAGTGGGCCAGAAACAGCCACCAAGACTCTGGAGTACGATTTGTTACTGATAAGAGTGGGCCAGCAGAGAGCCACCAAGACCCGGGAGTACGATTTTTTACAGATAAAAGTGGGCCAGAAAGAGCCGCCAGAAACAGCCACCAAGACCCTCGAGTACGATTTGTGACGTATACGAATGCGTCAGAAACAGCCACCAAGACCCGGGAGTACGATTTGTTGCAGATAACAGCGGGCCAGAAAGAGCCACCAAGACCCGGGAATACGTTTTGTTACGGGTAAGACTGGGCCAGAAAGAGCCACCAAGATCCGGGAGTACGATTTGTTACGGATCAGAGTGGGCCAGAAAGAGTTGTCAAGATTAGGGGGTATGATTTGTTACAGATAAGTGTGGGCCGGAGGCAGCCACCAAGACCCGGGAGTACGATTTGTTACGGATATGAAAGAACAGCCAAGACCACGGAGTACGATTTGTGACGAATAAGAGTGGGACAGAAAGAGCCACCAAGACCCGGGACTACGATTTGTTACGGATAACACTGGGCCACAAACAGCCACCAAGACCCGGGAGTACGATTTGTTACGGATACGAATGGGCCAGAAACAGCCATCAAGACGCAAGACACGGGAGTACGATTTGTTACGGATAACAGGGCCAGAAAGAGCCACCAAGACCCGGAAGTACGATTTGTTACGGATAAGAGTGGGCCAGAAAGTGCCACCAAGACCCGGAAGTACGATTTGTTACGGATACGAGTGGGCCAGAAACCGCCACCTAGAGCCGGGAGTACGATTTATTTCGGATAAGAGTGGGCCAGACACTGCCACCAAGACCCGGGAGTGCGATTTGTTACAGATAAGAGTGGGCCAGAAAAAGCTACCAAGACCCGGGACTACGATTTGTTACGGATAGGAGTGGGCCAAAAACAGCCACCAAGACCCGGGAGTACGATATGTTACTGGTGAGAGTGGGCCAGAAACAGCCACCAAGACCCGGGAGCGCGATTTGATACGGATAAGAGTGGGCCAGAAAGAGCCACCAAGACCCGGAAGTACGATTTGTTACGGATGCGAGTTTGCCAGAAACAGCCACCAAGACCCGGGAGTACGATTTGTTACGGAAAAGATTGAGCAAGAAAGAGCCACCAAGACCCGGGACTACGATTTGTTACGGATAGGAGTGGGCCAAAAACAGCCACCAAGACCCGGGAGTACGATTTGTTACGGATACGAGTGGGCCAGAAACAGCCACCAAGACCCGGGAGTACGATTTGTTACGGATAAGAGTGGGCCAGAAAGAGCCACCAAGACCCGTGACTACGGTTTGTTACGGATACGCACGGACCAACAAGAGCCACCAAGATCCGGGAGTACGATTTGCTACGGATAAGACTGGGCCACAAACAGCCACCAAGACTCGGGAGTACGATTTGTTACGGATGCGAGTGGGCCAGAAACAGCCACCAAGACCCGGGAGTACGATTTGTTACGGATAAGAGTGGACCAGAGACAGCCACCAAGACCCGGGAGCACGATTTGTTGCGGATAAGAGTGGGCCAGAAAGAGCCACCGATACCCGGGAGTACGATTTGTTACGGATACGAGTGGGCCAGAAACAGCCACCAAGACCTGGGAGTACGATTTTTTACGTTTAGCCACCAAGACCCGGGAGTACGAATTGTTACGGATACGAGTGCACCAGAAAGAGCCACCAGACCCGCCAGTACGATTTGTTACGGATACGAGTGGGCCAGAAAGAGCCACCAAGACCCGGGAGTACGATTTGTTACGGATAAGACTGGGCCACAAACAGCCACCAAGACCCGGAAGTACAATTTGTTACGGATAAGAGTGGGCCAGAAGCAGCCACCAAGACCCGGCAGTACGATTTGTTGCGGATACCAGTGGGCCAGAAACAGCCACCAAGACCCGGGATGACGATTTGTTGCGGATAAGAGTGGGCCAGAAAAGCCACCAAGACCCGGGAGTACGATTTGTTACGGAAAAGAGGGGGCCAGAAAGAGCCACAAAGACCCTGGAGTACGATGTATTACAAATAAGAGTGGGTCAGAAACAGCCACCAAGACACGGGAGTACGATTTGTGACGCATAAGAGTGGGTCAGAAAGAGCCACCAAGACCCGGGAGTACGATCTGTCATGGATAAGAGTGGGCCAGAAACAATCACCAATACAGTCAGAAACAGCCACCAAGACCCGGGAATACAATTTGTTACAGATAAGTGTGGGTCGGAAGCAGCCACCAAGACCCGGGAGTACGATTTGTTACGGATACGAGTGGGCCAGAAACAGCCACCAAGACCCGGGAGGACGATTTGTTGCAGATACGAGTGGGCCAGAAAGACCCGCCAAGACCCGGAAGAACGATTTGTTACGGATACGCGTGATTTGTTGCGGATAAGAATGGACCAGAAACAGCCACCAAGACCCGGGAGGACGATTTGTTGCGGATAAGAATGGGTCAGAAAGAGCTACCAAGACCCGGCTGTACGATTTCTTACGGTTCAGAAGAAACAGCCAAGACCCAGGAGTCCGATTTGTTACGGATCAGAGGGAGGCAGAAAGAGCCACCAAGACCCGGGAGTACGATTTGTTACGAATAAATAAAACAGCCAAGACCCAGGAGTACGATTTGTTACGGATAAGAGTGGACGAGAAAGAGCCACCAAGACCCGGGAGTAGGATGTGTTACAGATAAGAGTGGGTCAGAAAGAGCCACCAAGACCCAGGAGTACGATTTGTTTGCAGATACGAGTGGGCCAGAAACAGCCACCCCGGAGTACGATTTGTTACGGATAAGAGTGGACCAGAAGGAGCCACCAAAACCCGGGAGTACGATTTGTTACGGACAAGAGAGGGCCAGAAAGAAACAGCACCAAGACCCGGGAGTACGTTTTCTTACGGACACGAGTGGGCCAGAAAGAGCCACCAAGACCCGGGAGTACGATTTGTTGGGGATAAGAGCGAGCCAGAAAGAGTCACCAAGACCCGGTAGCACGTTTTCTTACGGTTTCGAGTGGGCCAGAAAGAGCCACCAAGACCCGGGAGTACGGATTTGTTACGAATATGAGTGGGCCAACCGGGAGTACGATTTGTTACGGATACGAGTGGGTCAGAAACAGCCACCAAGACCCGGGAGTACGATTTGTTACGGATAGCCACCAAGACCCGGGATTACGATTTGTTACGGATAAGAGTGAACCAAAAAGGCCACCAATACCCGGCAGTACGATTTGTTACGGACAAGAGACGGCCAGAAACAGCACCAAGACCCGGGAGTACGTTTTCTTACGGACACGAGTGGGCCAGAAAGAGCCACCAAGACCCGGGAGTAAGATTTGCTACAGATAAGAGTGGGCCAGAAAGAGCCACCAAGACCCGGGACTACGGTTTGTTACCAATCAGAGTGGGCCAGAAAGAGCCACCAAGACCAGGGACTGCCCCGTAACAAATCGTGGCCCCTGTTCGCTGTTCGATACCGCAAGTTCCCCAAGCCCGTAACAAATCGTATTTCCTGTCTGCTGAAAAATATCACAAGATGCAGAACCCAATGCCCACATCAAATCGCACCCCCTGTCTGTTGCAAGATGGCTCAAGATGCAATAACCCATGCCCGTAACAATTCGTATCTATTGTCTGCTGTAAGACATTACAGAATGCAGAAGCCCTCTGATGTTTGATATCACAAGATGCAGAGCCCCATGCTCGTAACAAATCGCACCCCCTGTTTGCTGTAAGATACCACAAGATGCAGAACCCAATGCCCTTAGCAAATCGCACCCCCTGTCTGCTGTTCGACATCATAACAAGCAGAAAACCATGCCCGCAACAAAACGTACCACCTGTCTGCTGTGTGATGCTACAAGATGCAGGGACCAATGCACGTAACAAATCGTACCATCTGTCTGCTGTAAAATACACAAGATGCAGAAACCCATTCCCGTAGCAAATCGTATTCTATGTTTGCTGTAAGATACAACTGAAGGCAATAAATAACCAATGCTCATAGCAAATCGTACGCCTTGTCTGCTGTGTGAGATCACAAGTGGCAGAACCCAATGCCCGTAGCAAATCGTACTCCCTGTCTGCTGTGTGATATCACAGGAGGCAGAACCCCATGCCCGTAACAAATCGTACCCCCTGTGTGCTGTGTGATATCAAAAGAGGCAGAACTCCATGCCCGTAACAAATCGTGCTCCCTGTTTGTTATGTGAAATCACAAGAGGCAGCACCCCATGCTCGTAACAAATCGTACCCCCTGTCTGCTATTCGATACCGCAAGCTCTGGGATATCACAAGATGCAGAATCCCATGCTAGTAAAAATCATACACCCTGTCTGTGGTAAGATGCCACAAGATGCAGAACTTAATGCCCGTCACAAGCCGCACCCCCGGTCTGCTGTGTGATATCACAAGAGGCAGAAACTCCATGCCTGTGACAAATCGTATCACTTGTCTGCTGTGTGATGCCCCGTGCCAATAAAAAGACGTACCTCCTGTCTGCTGTGTGAGACCGCAAGCTGCAGATTCCGGTGCGCGCAACAAATCGTACCCTCTGTCTGCTGTGTGATATCACAAGAGGCAGAAACCTCATGCCCGTATCAAATCCTGCCCCCTGTGAGCTGTAAGATACCACAAGATGCAGACCGCCAATGCCTGTAAAAAATCGTGCCCCCTGTCTGCTGTTTGTATCACAAGAGGCAGAACCCCATGCCCGTAAGCGATCGTACCTCCTATCTGCTGCGAAATACCACAAGATGCAGGATATTACAAGAGGCAGAAACAAATTCACGTAGCAAGTCGTACCCCCTGTCTGCTGTAAGATACCACAAGTAGCAGAAACCCGATGAACGTAACAAATCGTACCCCTGTTTGCTGCGTGCTATCACAAGATGCAGAAACCAATGCCCGTAAAAAATTATATTTCCCTTCTGCTGTAAGATACCACAAGATGCAGACCCCAATGCCCGTAACAAATCCTCCCCCTTGTCTGCTGTAATGTACCACAGGATGCAACAACCCATGCCCGTAGCAATTCGCACCTATTGGCTGCTGTAAGCTACCACAAGATGCAGAACCCATTGCCGCTAAAATAACGAACCACCTGTCTGCTGTAAGATACCACAACATGCAGAACCCTTTGCCCGTACCCCTTGTCTGCCGTGAGATACCACAAGATGCGGAACCCCATGCCCGTAACACATCGTACCCCATGTCTGCTGCTTGATGTCACAAGAAACAGAAAGCCATGCCCGAAACGCATCCTCTAAGATACCACAAGTTGCAGATCCCAATGCCCGTAACAAATCGTACCCCTGTTTGCTGTGTTCTATCACAAGATGCAAAAACCAATGCCCGCAATAAATCGCAGCCCATGTCTGCCGGGTGATATGACAAGAGCCCAATGCCCATCTCAAAACGAACCCTTTTCTGCTGTGTCATACCACAAGATGCAATAACCCATGCCTGTAACAAATCGTTCCCTCTGTCTGCAGTTTGATACCTTCAAGAGGCACAACCCCATTCCCGTAACAAATCGTACACGCGGTCTGCTGTAAGATACCACGAGATGCAGAACCCAACACCCGTAACAAATCGTACTTCTTGTCTGCTGTGTGGTATCACAAGAGGCAGAACCCCGCCCGTAACAAATCGTACCCCCTGTCTGCTGTAAGATAGCGCAAGATGCACAACCCAATGCCCGCAACAAATTGTACCCCCTGTCTGCTGTGTGATATCACAAGCTGCAGAACCCCATGCCCGTCACAAATCGTACCCCTGTCTGCTGTAAGATACCACAAGATGCAGAAGCCAATGCCCGTAACAAATCGTATCCCGTGTCTGCTGTTCGATACCGCATGCTGCTGTATATCACGAGATGCACAAACCCTTGCCAGTAGTAAATAGTGAGTGAGTGAGTGAGTGAGCGAGCGACTAGCTGCACGAGGTGGTGCGCGCAGCAGCCGTGCCTAAGGCGCCGTTCCCTCCTGGCTTCTCAGGGGGCTCCGCAAGCGTCATTGCCCCCTCCACTTGGAGTTCCCGCTGGCGAACGCCCCAACCCCAGAAACAACGTTATGAGGTCAGCAAAGACGGCCCAGTTTGGCAAGAGGGCATGCCAACAATCGCACGAAGTAGCAACTAGGCAGGCCCGCCACCGGCAAGCCGGCATAAGGGCAAGACAGCATGCCATCCTCGCGGATACCCGTGCGATCAGGCTCTTCCCTTGAAGGTCACCCTCCGAGGTACTAGGCCACGCAAACAACGTCCCTCTGCGTCGGGCTGAGCGCAGCCGCGAGCCAAATGGCAAGCACGCTTCTCTACAGATCCCTCTGCAGATACTAAGTGCGTATCGCGGCCCGTGTGCTCCCGGAACCCACTCACTCCCCACCGCTTTCCTGTAACAAAGGTGAAATGGCAAGAGCTTCGCCACCCACCTGCAATCAGGTCCCGTACCAGTGTACCCTCTGAGTGGTGGGTGAAGGCCAAAACTCCGGCCAGCACCCCTCCGGAAGAGGGTGGAGTAGTAAATAGTATATCCCCTGTCTGTTGTAAGATACGACAAGAGGCAGAACTTCGTGACCGTAACAATTTGTACCCCCTGTCTGCTGTTTGATATCACAAGACGCAGAAACCCCCTGTGCATACCACACGATGCAGAACCCCATGCACTTAACAAATCGTGCCCCCTGACGGTGGTAAGACATCGTACCCCCTGTCTGCTGTAAAATAAATCGTACCCGTTGTCTATGCCCGTAACAAATCGTACTTCCTGTTTGCTATAAGATACGACAAGATGTGCCCGTAACAAATCGAACCCCGTGTCTCCTGTGTGATATTACAAGATGCACAACCCATGCTCGTAACAAATCGTACCACCTGTTTGCTGTAAGATAGCAGAACCAAGTGCCAGTAAAAAATCGTACCCCCTGTCTGCTACAAGATGCAGAACCCAATGCCCCCAACAACTCGAACTCCCTGTCTGCTGTGTGATATCACAGGATGCAGAAACCCGTGCCCGTCACGAACCATACACCCAATTCCTAACCCTAAGCCTTCACCCGTAAGCCCTAAACCCTAAAATATCAAAGTTTGATTCCTAAAGCCTGAAAGCTTTAAGTAAACGGAAAGCAAACCATACTTCGGGCCACGAAAAAATTAACAACTTGTCGGGTACGCATTTAAGGCTTGAGGCCTAATCTTTGAGGGCTTCCGAGATGACATGCACTGTTTGCTTGATTGTATGGTGCTGGTTGGCGCCGTGAAGGTAGAGCCCTGAAACCCTGAAGCCCCAGAGCTAAAGCCCTGAAGCCCTCTGAGTCGTACATTTTAGCATTGCGGCAACATTTTGAAACCAACGCAGCCACAACAAACCCTACATTTGAGCATTTGGGCACCGCTTCGAGACCAAAGCAACGGCAACAGATCGTATATCGTAGCACTGAGGTATAACTTCAAGATCAAAGCGATGCCATAAAATCGTACATCTTAGCATTGGGAACCATTTCGAAACAAAAGCAACGGCAACAAATCGTAGATCTTAGCACTTGTGTACCACTTCGAGACTAAGGCAACAACCCGTACGTTTTAGCATTGGGGCACCACTTCGAGACCAAAACGACGGCAACAAAACGTGCATTTCAGCATATGGGCGCCACTTCGAAACAAAACCGTCGGCAACCAATCGTACATCAAAGCATTCGGGAAACACTGCGAGACACAGAAAGGCAACACATCGTACATCTTGCCATTTGGGCACCACTTCGGGACCACACACAGCAGCGGCAAGACATCGTACATTTTGACACAGTTCCGAAACCAAAGCAACGGCAACAAGTTCGATATCTTAGCACTTGTTTGCCACTTCGAGACCAAACCGGCAACAAATCTTGCATCTTGGCACTTGTGTATCACTTCGGGACCAAGGCAACGGCAACACATCGTACATTTAAGCATTGCGGCACCACTTCGAGACCCAAGCAACTGCAGCAAGTCTTGCATCTTAGCACTTGTTTACCATTTCGAGACCAAAGCAACCACAACAAATCGTACATCGTACGTAGCATTTGGCACCACTTCGAAAACAAAGCAGTGGCATCTTTTTTTTACATCTTGGCTTTTAAAATGATGTCGAAATCAAAATATTAAGACAATTCGTCCATGTTAGCATTGGAGCGCTGCATCGCGAAAAATAACAAGAATACAAGGCTCAGCATCGAAGAATGTTTTCAAGACCAAAGCATCGACCATATATCCTTCATGTAATTATTAAAGCAACGAATCAAAATTAAAACAACCATGACAAATCAAAAAACCGAAGAACGGTTCCTATTTCTCATACTGAGGTTCTATTTTCAGAATCAAATCTTGAATCATTTTATCTTATCTTTTCTCCAACATCGTTGACGATATGCTCATGTCATTTTTTACCGGATTTTGAAATATTTGTATTGAATGCCCTTATCCGTAATATTAATTTGGGTTGTTCTTGATTTTAAATTTTGAAACAAATTCACAAAAAAAATCAAGGTTTCATAACTAAGAAATGTATTACATAAAACAAATGAAATGCCATCGTAAGAATTTGGATTTCAGAAATTATAAGGTTTCATTTCGGCAAAAAATTCAATATTATGCGGAAAGGTCTCCGTGCGGCTTAACGAACTGAAGAGAGCAACGTGCCCTAGCGTTATATTCAATATCAATTACATGACAAAATTTTCATTTATTTTTTCAATAAATATACAAACAAAAATAATTCCTTAACATAAATGAAATTTGCTCAAACTGCATTAAACGAACAGTGTTGAATTTATTGAAATTTTCAAAGAAAAAACCCAAATACAATATCTGGGTGGCTTTTTCCCACCCACCTCCGAAGGAACCGGATTTGGGTCTTTGGTGGCTGCTGCTCGCCCACTCGTAGCCGTTGGCAAATTGTGCTCCTGTGGCCCATCTTTAACCGTCTGAAATCGTACCCGGTTTTTGTGTTTCTCATTCGGCGCGTTACAAAGCGTATCCCGACTCTTGGTATTTTTTTCGCAGAACCCAATGCCGTAACAAGTCGGATCCCTTGTCTGCTTTGTGAAATCACAAGAGGTAGCACCCCATGCCCGTAACAAATCGTAGCTCCTGTCTGCTGTAAGCTACCACAAGATGCCGAACCCCATGTCCGTAGCAAAACGTACCCCCTGTCTGCTGTGTGATATCACAAGAGGCAGAACCCCATGCCTGCAACAAATCGAACCAGCTGTCTGCTGTAAGATTCCAGAAAATGCAGGACCCAATGCACGTAACAAATCGTACCCCCTGTCTGCTGTAAGATACCACAAGATTCAGGGCACCATGCCCGTAACAAATCGTACCCCCTGTCTGCCGTGTCATATCACAAGAAGCAGAACCCCATTCCCGAAAAAAAACGTAGTTCCTGTCTGCTGTATGATATCACAAGACGGAGATCCACATGACTTCAACAAATCGAATCCGCTGCCTGCGCTAAGATACCACAAGAGGCCGGACCACATGCCCGTATCAAATCGTACCCCCTGTCTGCTGTGTGATATCACAAGATGCAGAACCCCATGCCCTTAACAAATTGTACCACCTGTCTGCTGTAAGATACCACAAGATGCAGAACCCAATGCCCGTAACAAATCCTGTAACAAATCGTTCCCTCTGTCTGCAGTTTGATATCTTCAAGAGGCACAACCCCATTCCCGTAACAAATCGTACGCGCGGTCTGCTGTAAGATACCACAAGATGCAGAACGCAACACCCGTCACAAATCGTACTTCTTGTTTGCTGTGTGGTATCACACGAGGCAGAACCCCTCCTCGTCCGTAATAAATCGTACCCCTGTCTGCTTTAAGGTAGCGCAAGATGCACAACCCAACGCCCGCAATAAATCGTACCCCCTGTCTGCTATCTGAAATCACAAGCTGCAGAACCCCATGCCCGTCACAAATCGTACCCCTGTCTGCTGTAAGATACCACACGATGCAGAAACCAATGCCCGTAACAAATCGTATCCCCTGTCTGCTGTTCGATACTGCATGCTGTTGGATATCACGAGATGCACAAACCCTTGCCAAGAGGAAGAACTTCTCTTAGCATTGGGTACCACTTCGAAACAAAAGCAACGGCAACAAAGCGCATTGGGGCACCACTTCGAAACCAAAGCGACGGCAACAAAACGTCCATTTCAGCATGTGGGCGGCGGCATTTCGAAACCAAACCGTCGGCAACCAATCGTACATCAAAGCATTTGGGCAACACTTCGAGACACAAAAAGGCAACAAATCGTACATCTTGCCATTCGGGCACCACTTCGGGACCACACACAGCAGCGGCAAGACATCGTACATTTTGACACATTTCCGAAACCAAAGCAACGGTAGCAAGTTTGATATCTTGGCACTTGTTTGCCACTCCGAAACCAAACCGGCAACAAATCTTGGATCCTGGCACTTGTGTACGACTTCAGGACCAAGGCAACAGCAACACATCGTAGGTTTTAGCATGGTGGCACCACTTCGAAACCCAACTGCAGCAAGTCTTGCATCTTAGCACTTGTTTACCATTTTGAAACCAAAGTAAAAGCAATGAATCATACATCATATTTAACATTTGGCACCATTTCAACAGCAAGGCAGTGACATCATCTTTTACATCTTGGCTTCGAAACATGATGTCGAAATCAACATACTACAACAATTCGTCCATGTTTTTGGAGCGCTACTTCGCAAAAAACCACAATGATACGTATAGGGCTCAGCAAGAATTTGTTCAAATCTTTTATTTTGATTTTTACAGCGGATCAAAACATTCAGAACCAAATCCTGAGTCATTCCATCACATATCTTGTTATTTTGCAGACACATAAATGAACTTTGCGTTTGTTTTTCTTACATTTCTTTTTACATTAATTTTTATGTTTTTGTTTGTTTTTATGTAATTACTGTGTTCTCATCTCCATATCTCGCCTGCTGCCTAATATCCTTCACGATACAAACATTGAACACCGGTATACAAACAACTAGTTTGACTGTTTTTGATTTCTAGTTCTGTCGACAAACGAAGAAAGTATTCCGAAAAAGAAATAATACAAATGAATTTCGGTCAAACTGCATTAAAGGAACAATGTTTTCATTTCAAAAAAATGTACAAAATAGAAACATGAAAAATGAATACTCATAGTCATTCCACGACAATCGTCAAATTCATAATGAATCTTTAATTCTGCAAAAACAATCCTTCAATGGCTCTGGCTTCTGAATAATTCTGCATATCTTTCCCTTTCTAAATTTTTTTTAACCCACCTCCGAAAAAACCGCGTTGGGACAGCGCAACGGCAACACATCGTAGATTTTAGCATCACTCTGAAACTTTTTTACCATTTCGTCGAAAGCAAAATATTTAAACAACACATCCATATGAGCATTGGAGGGCTACTTCGCCACAAGAATGGATATACACTTAAGCAGCGAAGAGTTTTGTCAAATTAGAGCATCGACCATTTTTTTCATTTAATTATCAAAGCAACGAATCCAAATTAAATCAAGCGAACATTGGTTTATCAGTTTTGATATTGAGGTTTTACTTTGACAGCAAAGTTTTCTCTCTCTCTGTCGCGCAGAGCGTGTCCACAAGTGAGACCGCTCGTCAGCAGCCCTGTCAATGGGACTAACGTGCGGGGAAAACATAGAGTCGGCGGAAGCATACAGCTTGGGGAACAAGTTCCGGAAAAACTACATACACGATGGACATGTCTATACAGGGCTCTTGGCTACCCTTTTCGGATGAGACGATGGCAAGACTAGGGTAAATTTTCCGGCCACCGTGGGGAAAAGCTTAATCAGAAAGGATGCTTCTAGACTCGCTGGTAAAGCTCACCCGACGCACAAGGGGAATTCGTGACCACTCGCCTCGCCGATAAAACATGGATCACATGATAAGTCAGTTGACGTTGGTGTAAAGCGGAGCCCATCCTCCACTGATAATGTGATCATCGTAGCGGTGGAATTGCGTACCGACCTGCAGTGGACGGTCAGGCGCATGTGCTTGTATTGGCAATCGGCAAGAAGTCGTAATGTCAATCACTGCGGGACATAGTAGCAACCCTGCGGTTCGCACGAAGCTGGTACCATGGCGGCACGGATAAAGAAAGGGACGATCCACGCTGTCTTGTGCCAGAACCTACAGCAAAGTTTTGAATAATGTTATTCTATTTCTGCCAAAATCGTTGGTGATATTTTACAAAATTTTGAAATGTTTGTATTGCATGCCCTTATCCACACTGCTAATTTTGCATAGTTTTTGACAAGGTATCACAACCAATATTTTTTTCAATTAAAAACAAATGAAATGCCATCGTCACAATTATGATTTCAGAAAACGAACTTGAAAACAATGCCCTGCCGGTGTATTCAATATGAATTGCATGACAAAAATTGCGTTTACAAAACAACGTATGTTTTTTTGTTTTAATTTGCAATTGATTTTTTGACAAATTGCGTTGAAAAAGCAAAGATGAATTTTTTTGTGGGGTTTTTGCAAACGAAATCCCAAGTACAAAATCAACATGAAAAATTTACTCCACGACAACCGTTGAATTCATAAATGAATTGTATATTCTCCAGAAACCATGTTTCAAAAGCTTTGTTTGAAACGTGGCCGGTGGCTTTTCTTTTTCCCACCGCCGAAAGAACCGGATTTGTTTGGTGGCTGATGCAAAATAGTAGCCGTTGGCAAATTGTGCTTCTGTGGCTCATTTATAACCACTTGAAATCCGACCTTTGACAGCAGACAAGCGAAACGATTTGTTACGTACATTCGATCTTGCATTTGACGGCCAGTTGGTTCGATTTGTTGCAGGCATGGGGTTTTGCTATTTGTGATGTGACATCAAGATATTGTTCTTTTTGCTGAGGGGATGTGATAAAAGAAGAGATAACATAATGCAAAACCCCATGCCCTCAACAATCTGTTCCACTTGTTTTCCCCAAATGCCCGTAACAAATCCTGCACCAAATCGTTCCTTCTGTTTCATTTTGATATTTTCAAGAAGCATAACCCCATTCCCGTAACAAATTGTTGACACGAGTTGCTGAGGCGACACCCAACACTTGTAAAACATCGTACGTCTTGTTTGTTTGGCATCACAAAAAGCAAAGAAACCCGCTTGAAATAAATTGTACCTTTTTTTTGTTATCGCCAAATGCACAGGATACAAATATGTCACGAAACCATACCCGCACCTCTCAACCCGAAACTTTGTCCCGAAGGCCCCCAACCTTAAAATATTAAATGTTGATTTTAAACGCCTGCAAGCAAAGTACACGGAATGCAAACCGGGTGCGCAAAACAGGCTTGAGGTTGAGTCTTTGCAAGCTTCCCAAATGACATGCATTTGCTTTTCTGTGCGGTGCTGGTTGCCGTTGTGAACTAAAGGTTCAAAACCCTGAAGCCACGCACCGCAAAGCGACGGCAACATAGCATTGTGCAGTATTTCGAGACTAAGGCAAGAACATTGATGAATGCAAACGAAATTTTGTCAATATGCATTAAAAGACCAATGTTTTCAATTAAAAAAAACTGAGTTAAAAATATATATGAAAATATTAAAGGAATATGATCATTCCACGACAACTGTCGAATATGAAAATGTTTTTTTTGTTGTAGCAACCATCCTTCAAAGCCGGATAGGAGTGGGCCAAAAACAGCCACCAAGACCCGGGAGTACAATTTGTTACGGATAAGACTGGGCCAGAAACAGCCACTCAGACCCGGGAGTACGATTTGGTGTGGCTAAGAGTGGGCCAGAAAGAGCCACCAAGACCCAGGGCGAAATGGTACAAAAGTTTCAGACTGATGCTAAAATGTTGCCGTTGCGCTGTTTTAACGCCGTTTCTCCGGGGGTGGGTTAAAAATTGAAAAAATAAAAAACAATTGTGTCATGTAATTGATATTGAATATAACGCTAGGGCACGTTGCTCTCTTTAGTTCGTTAAGCCGCACGGAGACCTTTCCGCATAATATTGAATTTTTTGCCGAAATGAAACCTTATAATTTCTGAAATCCAAATTCTTACGATGGCATTTCATTTGTTTTATGTAATACATTTCTTAGTTATGAAACCTTGATTTTTTTGTGAATTTGTTTCAAAATTTAAAATCAAGAACAATCCAAATTAATATTACAGATAAGGGCATTCAATACAAATATTTCAATATCCGGTAAAAAATGACATGCGCATATCGGGTGGGCTAGAAAGAACCACCAAAACCCGGGAGCACGATTTGTTATGGATAAGAGTGGGCCAGAAAGAGTTCTCAAGATTAGGGCGTAACGATTTGTTACGGATACGAGTGGGCCAGAAACAGCAACCGAGAACCTGGAGTACGATTTGTTACGGAGAAGACTGGGGCAGAAACAGCCGCCAAAACCCGGGAGTACGATCTGTCATGGATAAGAGTGGGGCAGAAAGAGCCACAATGACCCGGGAGTATGGTTTGATACGGATACAAGTGGGCCAGAAACAGCCTTCAAGACCTCGGAGTACGGTTTGTTACGGAGAAGAGTGGGCCAGAACCAGCCACCAAGACAGCCAGAGCCACCACGACCCGCACGGGAGTACGTTTTGTGACGCATAAGAGTGGGTCACGGATCAGAAAAAGGCAAAAAGCCACCAAGACCTTCGAGACTAAGGCAACAAACTTTACATTTTAGCATTGGGGCACCACTTCGAAACCAAAACGACGGCAACCAAACGTGCATTTCAGCATATGGGCACCACTTCGAAACAAAACCGTCGGCAACCAATCGTACATCAAAGCATTCGGGAAACACTGCGAAACAGAGAAAGGCAACACATCGTACATCTTGCCATTTAAGCACCACTTCGGGACCACACACTGCAGCAGCAAGACATCGTACATTTTGACACAATTCCGAAACCAAAGCAACGACAACAAATTTGATATCTTAGCACTTGTTTGCCACTTCGATACCAAACCGGCAACAAATCTTGCATCTTGGCATTCGTGTACCACTTCGGGACCAAGGCAACGGCAACACATCGTACATTTAAGCATTCGTCACCCAAGCAACTGCAGCAAGCCTTGCATCTTAGCACTTGTTTGCCATTTCGAGACCAAAGCAACTACAACAAATCGTACATCGTGTTTAGCATTTGGCACCACTTCGAAAAAGAAGCAGTGGCATCATTTTTTACATCTTGGATTTAAAATGATGTCGAAATCTAAAAATTGGACAATTCGTCCATGTTAGCATTGGTGCGCGGCATCGCGAAAAATAACAAGAATACAATGCTCAGCATCGAAGAATGTTTTCAAAACCAAAGCATCGACCATATATCCTTCATGTAATTATTAAAGCAACGAATCAAAATTAAAACAACCATGACAAATCAATACACCGAAGAATGGTTCTTATTTCTCATATTGAGGTTCTATTTTCAGAATCAAATCTTGAATCATTTTATTTTATCTTTTCTCCAACCATATAAGCATGTGAGGGCTACTTCGCCACAAGAATGGATATACACTTCAGCAGCGAAGAATTTTGTCACATCAGAGCATCAACCATTTTTTCCATTTAATTATCAAAGCAACGAATCCAAATTAATTCAAGCGAACATTTGTTT
Organism: Symbiodinium sp. CCMP2592; assembly: GCA_905221615.1. NCBI lineage: Eukaryota > Dinophyceae > Suessiales > Symbiodiniaceae > Symbiodinium > Symbiodinium sp. CCMP2592. Next base: position 46,229 of record CAJNDT010001482.1, read on the forward strand.
ATTAGTTTTGATATTGAAGTTCTACTTTGACCGCAAAGTTTTCTCTCTCTGTCGCGCAGAGCGTGTCCACAAGTGAGACCGCTCGTCAGCAGCCCTGTCAATGGGACTAACGTGCGGGGAAATCCTAGAGTCGGCGGAAGCATACAGCTTGGGGAACAAGTTCCGGAAAAACTACATACACGATGGACATGTCTATACAGGGCTCTTCGCTACCCTTTTCGGGTGAGACGATGGCAAGACTAGGGTAAATTTTCCGGCCACCGTGGGGAAAAGCTTAATCAAAAAGGATGCTTCTAGACTCGCTGGTAAAGCTCACCCGACGCACAAGGGGAATTCGTGACCACTCGCCTCGCCGATAAAACATGGATCACGTGATAAGTCAGTTGACGTTGGTGTAAAGCGGAGCCCATCCTCCACTGATAATGTGATCATCGTAGCGGTGGAATTGCGTACCGACCTGCAGTGGACGGTCAGGCGCATGTGCTTGTATTGGCAATCGGCAAGAAGTCGTAATGTCAATCACTGCGGGACATAGTAGCAACCCTGCGGTTCGCACGAAGCTGGTACCATGGCGGCACGGATAAAGAAAGGGACGATCCACGCTGTCTTGTGCCAGAACCTACAGCAAAGTTTTGAATAATGTTATTCTATTTCTGCCAAAATCGTTGGTGATATTTTACAAAATTTTGAAATGTTTGTATTGCATGCCCTTATCCACACTGCTAATTTTGCATAGTTTTTTGACAAGGTATCACAACCAATATTTTTTTCAATTAAAAACAATTGAAATGCCATCGTCACAATTATGATTTCAGAAAACGAACTTGAAAACAATGCCCTGCCGGTGTATTCAATATGAATTGCATGACAAAAATTGCGTTTACAAAACAACGTATGTTTTTTTTGTTTTAATTTGCAATTGATTTTTTGACAAATTGCGTTGAAAAAGCAAAGATGAATTTTTTTTGTGGTGTTTTTACAAACGAAATCCCAAGTACAAAATCAACATGAAAAATTTACTCCACGACAACCGTTGAATTCATAAATGAATTGTATATTCTCCAGAAACCATGTTTCAAAAGCTTTGTTTGAAACGTGGCCGGTGGCTTTTCTTTTTCCCACCGCCGAAAGAACCGGATTTGTTTGGTGGCTGATACAAAATAGTAGCCGTTGGCAAATTGTGCTTCTGTGGCTCATTTATAACCACTTGAAATCCGACCTTTGACAGCAGACAAGCGAAACGATTTGTTACGTACATTCGATCTTGCATTTGACGGCCAGTTGGTTCGATTTGTTGCAGGCATGGGGTTTTGCTATTTGTGATGTGACATCAAGATATTGTTCTTTTTGCTGAGGGGATGTGATAAAAGAAGAGATAACATAATGCAAAACCCCATGCCCTCAACAATCTGTTCCACTTGTTTTCCCCAAATGCCCGTAACAAATCCTGCACCAAATCGTTCCTTCTGTTTCATTTTGATATTTTCAAGAAGCATAACCCCATTCCCGTAACAAATTGTTGACACGAGTTGCTGAGGCGACACCCAACACTTGTAAAACATCGTACGTCTTGTTTGTTTGGCATCACAAAAAGCAAAGAAACCCGCTTGAAATAAATTGTACCTTTTTTTTGTTATCGCCAAATGCACAGGATACAAATATGTCACGAAACCATACCCGCACCTCTCAACCCGAAACTTTGTCCCGAAGGCCCCCAACCTTAAAATATTAAATGTTGATTTTAAACGCCTGCAAGCAAAGTACACGGAATGCAAACCGGGTGCGCAAAACAGGCTTGAGGTTGAGTCTTTGCAAGCTTCCCAAATGACATGCATTTGCTTTTCTGTGCGGTGCTGGTTGCCGTTGTGAACTAAAGGTTCAAAACCCTGAAGCCACGCACCGCAAAGCGACGGCAACATAGCATTGTGCAGTATTTCGAGACTAAGGCAAGAACATTGATGAATGCAAACGAAATTTTGTCAATATGCATTAAAAGACCAATGTTTTCAATTAAAAAAAACTGAGTTAAAAATATATATGAAAATATTAAAGGAATATGATCATTCCACGACAACTGTCGAATATGAAAATGTTTTTTTTGTTGTAGCAACCATCCTTCAAAGCCGGATAGGAGTGGGCCAAAAACAGCCACCAAGACCCGGGAGTACAATTTGTTACGGATAAGACTGGGCCAGAAACAGCCACTCAGACCCGGGAGTACGATTTGGTGTGGCTAAGAGTGGGCCAGAAAGAGCCACCAAGACCCAGGGCGAAATGGTACAAAAGTTTCAGACTGATGCTAAAATGTTGCCGTTGCGCTGTTTTAACGCCGTTTCTCCGGGGGTGGGTTAAAAATTGAAAAAATAAAAAACAATTGTGTCATGTAATTGATATTGAATATAACGCTAGGGCACGTTGCTCTCTTTAGTTCGGTAAGCCGCACGGAGACCTTTCCGCATAATATTGAATTTTTTGCCGAAATGAAACCTTATAATTTCTGAAATCCAAATTCTTACGATGGCATTTCATTTGTTTTATGTAATACATTTCTTAGTTATGAAACCTTGATTTTTTTGTGAATTTGTTTCAAAATTTAAAATCAAGAACAATCCAAATTAATATTACAGATCAGGGCATTCAATACAAATTTTTCAATATCCGGTAAAAAATGACATGCGCATATCGGGTGGGCTAGAAAGAACCACCAAAACCCGGGAGCACGATTTGTTATGGATAAGAGTGGGCCAGAAAGAGTTCTCAAGATTAGGGCGTAACGATTTGTTACGGATACGAGTGGGCCAGAAACAGCAACCGAGAACCTGGAGTACGATTTGTTACGGAGAAGACTGGGGCAGAAACAGCCGCCAAAACCCGGGAGTACGATCTGTCATGGATAAGAGTGGGGCAGAAAGAGCCACAATGACCCGGGAGTATGGTTTGATACGGATACAAGTGGGCCAGAAACAGCCTTCAAGACCTCGGAGTACGGTTTGTTACGGAGAAGAGTGGGCCAGAACCAGCCACCAAGACAGCCAGAGCCACCACGACCCGCACGGGAGTACGTTTTGTGACGCATAAGAGTGGGTCACGGATCAGAAAAAGGCAAAAAGCCACCAAGACCTTCGAGACTAAGGCAACAAACTTTACATTTTAGCATTGGGGCACCACTTCGAAACCAAAACGACGGCAACCAAACGTGCATTTCAGCATATGGGCACCACTTCGAAACAAAACCGTCGGCAACCAATCGTACATCAAAGCATTCGGGAAACACTGCGAAACAGAGAAAGGCAACACATCGTACATCTTGCCATTTAAGCACCACTTCGGGACCACACACTGCAGCAGCAAGACATCGTACATTTTGACACAATTCCGAAACCAAAGCAACGACAACAAATTTGATATCTTAGCACTTGTTTGCCACTTCGATACCAAACCGGCAACAAATCTTGCATCTTGGCATTCGTGTACCACTTCGGGACCAAGGCAACGGCAACACATCGTACATTTAAGCATTCGTCACCCAAGCAACTGCAGCAAGCCTTGCATCTTAGCACTTGTTTGCCATTTCGAGACCAAAGCAACTACAACAAATCGTACATCGTGTTTAGCATTTGGCACCACTTCGAAAAAGAAGCAGTGGCATCATTTTTTACATCTTGGATTTAAAATGATGTCGAAATCTAAAAATTGGACAATTCGTCCATGTTAGCATTGGTGCGCGGCATCGCGAAAAATAACAAGAATACAATGCTCAGCATCGAAGAATGTTTTCAAAACCAAAGCATCGACCATATATCCTTCATGTAATTATTAAAGCAACGAACCAAAGTTAAAACAACCATGACAAATCAATACACCGAAGAATGGTTCTTATTTCTCATATTGAGGTTCTATTTTCAGAATCAAATCTTGAATCATTTTATTTTATTTTTTCTCCAACCATATAAGCATGTGAGGGCTACTTCGCCACAAGAATGGATATACACTTCAGCAGCGAAGAATTTTGTCACATCAGAGCATCAACCATTTTTTCCATTTAATTATCAAAGCAACGAATCCAAATTAATTCAAGCGAACATTTGTTTATTAGTTTTGATATTGAAGTTCTACTTTGACCGCAAAGTTTTCTCTCTCTGTCGCGCAGAGCGTGTCCACAAGTGAGACCGCTCGTCAGCAGCCCTGTCAATGGGACTAACGTGCGGGGAAATCCTAGAGTCGGCGGAAGCATACAGCTTGGGGAACAAGTTCCGGAAAAACTACATACACGATGGACATGTCTATACAGGGCTCTTCGCTACCCTTTTCGGGTGAGACGATGGCAAGACTAGGGTAAATTTTCCGGCCACCGTGGGGAAAAGCTTAATCAAAAAGGATGCTTCTAGACTCGCTGGTAAAGCTCACCCGACGCACAAGGGGAATTCGTGACCACTCGCCTCGCCGATAAAACATGGATCACGTGATAAGTCAGTTGACGTTGGTGTAAAGCGGAGCCCATCCTCCACTGATAATGTGATCATCGTAGCGGTGGAATTGCGTACCGACCTGCAGTGGACGGTCAGGCGCATGTGCTTGTATTGGCAATCGGCAAGAAGTCGTAATGTCAATCACTGCGGGACATAGTAGCAACCCTGCGGTTCGCACGAAGCTGGTACCATGGCGGCACGGATAAAGAAAGGGACGATCCACGCTGTCTTGTGCCAGAACCTACAGCAAAGTTTTGAATAATGTTATTCTATTTCTGCCAAAATCGTTGGTGATATTTTACAAAATTTTGAAATGTTTGTATTGCATGCCCTTATCCACACTGCTAATTTTGCATAGTTTTTTGACAAGGTATCACAACCAATATTTTTTTCAATTAAAAACAATTGAAATGCCATCGTCACAATTATGATTTCAGAAAACGAACTTGAAAACAATGCCCTGCCGGTGTATTCAATATGAATTGCATGACAAAAATTGCGTTTACAAAACAACGTATGTTTTTTTTGTTTTAATTTGCAATTGATTTTTTGACAAATTGCGTTGAAAAAGCAAAGATGAATTTTTTTTGTGGTGTTTTTACAAACGAAATCCCAAGTACAAAATCAACATGAAAAATTTACTCCACGACAACCGTTGAATTCATAAATGAATTGTATATTCTCCAGAAACCATGTTTCAAAAGCTTTGTTTGAAACGTGGCCGGTGGCTTTTCTTTTTCCCACCGCCGAAAGAACCGGATTTGTTTGGTGGCTGATACAAAATAGTAGCCGTTGGCAAATTGTGCTTCTGTGGCTCATTTATAACCACTTGAAATCCGACCTTTGACAGCAGACAAGCGAAACGATTTGTTACGTACATTCGATCTTGCATTTGACGGCCAGTTGGTTCGATTTGTTGCAGGCATGGGGTTTTGCTATTTGTGATGTGACATCAAGATATTGTTCTTTTTGCTGAGGGGATGTGATAAAAGAAGAGATAACATAATGCAAAACCCCATGCCCTCAACAATCTGTTCCACTTGTTTTCCCCAAATGCCCGTAACAAATCCTGCACCAAATCGTTCCTTCTGTTTCATTTTGATATTTTCAAGAAGCATAACCCCATTCCCGTAACAAATTGTTCACGAGTTGCTGAGGCGACACCCAACACTTGTAAAACATCGTACGTCTTGTTTGTTTGGCATCACAAAAAGCAAAGAAACCCGCTTGAAATAAATTGTACCTTTTTTTTTGTTATCGCCAAATGCACAGGATACAAATATGTCACGAAACCATACCCGCACCTCTCAACCCGAAACTTTGTCCCGCAGGCCCCCAACCTTAAAATATTAAATGTTGATTTTAAACGTCTGCAAGCAAAGTACACGGAATGCAAACCGGGTGCGCAAAACAGGCTTGAGGTTGAGTCTTTGCAAGCTTCCCAAATGACATGCATTTGCTTTTCTGTGCGGTGCTGGTTGCCGTTGTGAACTAAAGGTTCAAAACCCTGAAGCCACGCACCGCAAAGCGACGGCAACATAGCATTGTGCAGTATTTCGAGACTAAGGCAAGAACATTGATGAATGCAAACGAAATTTTGTCAATATGCATTAAAAGACCAATGTTTTCAATTAAAAAAAACTGAGTTAAAAATATATATGAAAATATTAAAGGAATATGATCATTCCACGACATCTGTCGAATATGAAAATGTTTTTTTTTGTTGCAACCATCCTTCAAAGCCGGATAGGAAGGGACCAAAAACAGCCACCAAGACCCGGGAAACAATTTGTTGCGGATAAGACTGGGCCAGAGGGTACGATTTGGTGTGGCTAAGAGTGGGCCAGAAAGAGCCACCAATTCAGACTGGTGCTAAAATGTTGCCGTTGCGCTGTTTTAACACCGTTTCTCCGGGGGTGGGCTAAAAATTGAAACAATATAAAACAATTATGTCATGTAATTGATATTGAATATAACGCTAGGGCAGGTTGCTTCTTTAGTTCGGTAAGCCGCACGGAGACCTTTCCGCATAATATTGAATTTTTTGCCGAAATGAAACCTTATAATTTCTGAAATCCAAATTCTTACGATGGCATTTCATTTGTTTCATGTAATACATTTTTATGAAACCTTGATTTTTTTGTGAATTTGTTTCAAAATTTAAAATCAAAAACAATCCAAATTAATATTACAAATAAAGGCATTCAATACAAATATTTCAATATCCGGTAAAAAATGACATGCACATATCGGGTGGGCTAGAAAGAACCACCAAAACCCGGGAGCACGATTTGTTATGGATAAGAGTGGGCCACAAAGAGTTCTCAAGTTTGGGGCGTAACGATTTGTTACGGATACGAGTGGGCCAGAAACAGCAACCGAGAACCTGGAGTACGATTTGTTACGGAGAAGACTGGGGGAGAAACAGCCGCCAAAACCCGGCAGTACGATCTGTCATGGATAAGAATGGGACAGAAAGAGCCCCAATGACCCGGGGGTATGGTTTGATACGGATACAAGTGGGCCAATAACAGCCTTCAAAACCCCGGAGTACGGTTTGTTACGGACAAGAGTGGGGCAGAACCAGCCACCAAGACAGCCAAAGCCACGAGGACCCGCACGGGAGTACGTTTTGTGACGCATAACAGTGGGTCACGGATCAGAAAAAAGCAAAAAGCCACCAAGACTTTCGAGACTAAGGCAACAAACTAACCAAACGTGCATTTCAGCATATGGGCACCACTTCGAAACAGAACCGTCGGCAACCAGTCGTACATCAAAG
>CAJNDT010001483.1:0-53405 GCA_905221615.1 Symbiodinium sp. CCMP2592
CGCTCCCGGTGTATTTAATCGACGCCACGGGCACCTCTGCGGACGAGCTCGTGCATTGGCTTTGCGAGCAGGATTCCGTGTACCTCGGCGAGGCGTCATGAGGGGGCGCAAGGCTAAGGAAAACTCGCACAGGCCAGGCGAAAAGCCTCAGCTTCTGCTGCCAGCTTTTCACAGGACCGCGCAGCACAAGAAAAAGGCTCCCTGACGAGTTGATGCTGATACTGCCGGGCGGGTTTGCTGAAATCGAGACATCCAGCAATACTTACGCCTGCAGCAAGAGGTAACAGCCACCGACTGCAAGGCTCAAGGCTCAAGAGCAAATTACACCAAGCATATCTGATCGCAAGTATCCGAGATCATGGCCGCAACCGCCCGAAACAAGCGACGCTTCAGCGCCAGCAACATCAAGCCGAACACCAAACAGCGGTTGGCCACCGCCGACGGAGACGAAATCACTGACCTGCAAGTGAGCGTGACGCCTTGGGGTTCCGCTTTCGGCATGCTCAGTGACAAAGACAAATCCTCGCGCCTCTGGCAGCTGCAGCTGCGTCAAGGAGGACCCAAAGCCGTGACCTACCAGATCCTGGCCGCCGCACGCCGGGTGCTGCAGAACTACCCCGCCGACGGGGTCATGGACACGAGGACCCTGGAAGAGCAGCAGGGCATCAAGCTGCTGAACGGAGCCCCGCCGCAGGGTGGCCCCGCGGATCCTGACGGAGTCGGCTTGGAAGCGTGGTTGTCGACCGTCTACTGCACCGGCGAGTCTCCGCAAGACGGACTGGACTTCGTCAAGTTTCTGCTGAAGCACCGCTACGACAACGGAGAGATCGCCGCCATGCCGACCTGCGTCTTGGCGACCCGCCACCCTACCTGGCCCTTCGGAGACCAGCCGCAAGGCTGGAGCTACCAGCAGCTCCTCGCCGACCAGCATCGACCTTTCAGTGCCCTGCCTCCTCGCGGCAAACGACACGTCATGATGCAGGTGGAGATGGCCTCGGAGGAAGAAGACGAGTACATCCTGTGTTTCTGGGGCAACATCTACCCCTACCGCGAAGCCTTCGACGCCAAGTCACTCGAAGGAGGCAGAGTCGACATGGAAGCAGGAAGCGAGTACGTCCGCAGCCTGAAAATCACAAACTCGGACGAAGACAAGGAACGCGTCGCCAACATATTGGAGAACGTCCTCCTGTCGCTCCCGGTGTATTTGATCAACGCCACGGGCACCTCTGCGGACGAGCTCGTGCATTGGCTTTGCGAGCAGGATTCCGTGTACCTCGGCGAGGCATCGTGAGGGGGCGCAAGGCTAAGGAATACTCGCACAGGTAAGGCAAGTAACGCTAGTTGAATCCACGCGACAGATCATCCAGCACAGCGAAGATGCGCGGCAATAAAAACAAGCGTGAGAGACCATGAGGTGCACAATACAAAAACGGAACAACACGTGCCACAAGCTGGAAAGCCTTCCCACACATTCGAGCCAGGCATCCTCACGAGGTGTTGATGCTGAACAAGAAACCTGGAGCCATGCCGCAGCGCAGCAGGCTCAAGCCACGGCAAGTGCGACAGTGAAACTCATCAACACACTCTCATGCCGGGCCTTATTGACTACTCTAAGTGGGAGCTCCTCTCCAGCGACGGCAGCAACGAGGCAGAAAGCAGCCAACCGCGTAACTATGCCACGTCTCCCCGCCAGGCCATTCGAGAGAGCATGTGGGCGTCGGCGGACGCACCCCTACCGACCGACCCGACGCTCCGTGCCGAAATTCTTCGCGATCAAAGAGAGTTGGCGGCGTTCATCAAGCGGAATCGCTGCCCCTCGGCAAAATCGCTGAACAAGTGGCTGCGACGGGAAACGAAAGCCAGAGCCACGTCAAGAGCGGCATCTCCCACTTTCGCGACGGTCGCGGCGCACAATGGATGGACACCCGACACAGTGGGTCGCTGGTTCCATTACCCCTCCTTCCGAGCCCTATGGGAGTCGGCCGGATCTGAACAGGAAGATGCTTTTCACATGCAACGCAGCACCGGTATCGACTTGTACGAACGCGGTGGACGGGAGTGCATGCGATTTCATTATTATGCCCTGAACCATGCGATGTGCGGCGAGAATTTCGTGGACAACAAGCAGAAACCTTTGTCGGCCTTCGGCTTCGTAAACCACGTGGACAAGGTCTGGGACGGCATCGGATCTTGGCGCGGCTGACTGAGCCATACGGAAGGGCATCTGCTTTGTGACGGGACGGAAGAGCGGCTGCGGACACGGCGCGGCTTGCACCTGAAGCCCGTCCAAATGCATGGTCACCCAGGGTCACACCACATAAAGCCACATCCTGTAGAAACAAGTCCAGGAGCCAAAGCCCGCTTCCGCCGCGGAAAGAATCACACGAGACGAGGCTTCAGACGGTTCAAAAAAGTTTCGACCGTGCAGCGCTTCAACAGGCAACGCTGCAAGACGAAGTGTTTAGAGCGCCCGGCTACACACAACGTCGCAGTGCTCCACTGGGAAAAGCGATCTCCAGAGACAAAGCCGACGAAAACAAGAATCGCCAAGTCTTCAAATCACGCAGCGACTGTCAGCCGCAGCCGTTTATTGAGTAGAAAAGCGAGATCCCCCCTCCACCCGCACTCGCGACGCAATTGAAACCAGCGACGTGCAGCCGAATGACGAGTTCGACAAGAAGGCCAGCACGAGCGCTTTTCGCAACCGGCAGCAAAGATTCCGACCTTGTTGTGCAGCTGGACAAGGCGCGCTTCCATCGGTGCAAGAGGTTCGCACGATTGTCGAACCGCATTCCATTCGTTGCTGTGCCAGGAGAAAGAAAAGCAAACGGATCTTACGGCGCAGATCCACGAAGCAAGTCCCGAAAAGGACCCACCGGATCCACCTCCAAAGATGCAAAAGAAACCGGACGAGAAGACCCTGGAGCCAGAGGTCTTGCCCACACCGCCGGAGGCCCGAAGTCAGCCCGATTCCGAGAACAGGCTTCATTCGCCGAAGATCGGAGACCGCATCATGGTGCTGAAAGAAGCATGGCTGGCACTCGTACTTCAGAAAATCAAGACCATGGAGGTCCGAGGTGCGCCAGCAGAGCCAGGTCCTATTTGGCTGGCTTGCGACGGGTCGATCTATGGATCCGCCAAGATCACGTCCTGCACTCCGCTATCTGCGGAAGAATTCCAAACCGCCCGGCATCAACACCGTCACTTGGGAGATGAGCTGCCGTTCGCCAATACGTTTGGACTCTGCTTGGACGACATCCAACAGCTGCCGAACCCCATGAAGCACTACCGGCCGCCGACACAAGCGCCTTGGGCAACGTTCAAATCCGGTCCAGCCGACAAGCTTCCCCGCGGCAGAGTCCGGAAGCGCAAGTCAATAGATGAGGGCCGTTCCACCCCTCCGAGATTTGCCCAACAAGACCTCCCACCCGAAGAATGAACCAAATTCCGGCGCAAGACAGCGCCGAAAGCAAAAGGACCCTGAGACACCCCCGACTCGTGCCGCACACTGGAGAAAACAGTACATGCACATGCCAATTGGAATTCGAAGTTCCGGCAGGCAGCAGAGGCAAAAACAGTTTCTTGTTCCCTGTCTGCTGCAGCCATCGGAGCTCAAGCTTCCTAGAAGTTACAAGGTCCCGCGCGCCACTTCGGAAATTGGCCGGGTGCCAAATTGTCATCGAGCCTGTGTTGGAGACAACAAGCCCACAATGCCACCGAGGACACAATGCCAGCAAAATCATCGAGAGTGTGAAGAACCCGGTCACATGGCACATGAAAGAGCTGAACGACGGCACGCCGGTACGGAAGGTCTGGTCCCAGCTACGCTGGGGCTCCTGGACCGACGATAAACAAGCCAAGTGGGAAGGATTCGTGGGATTCGTGGCCGAGACAAAGCGCGACGCACAGTTGTCCAGCGTGCGAATCCCAAATCTACGCCGCAGCCTCGCCGCAGCAATCAAAGCGTATCTGGTGGCATTGCTCCGATTCGGCACCACTTTAGCGCCAACAACCGTGGTAAAAGTCGAACTGCAGGGCGAGAAAATCACCGTGACGGTCTCTCAAGGATGTTTCGAAGCAAAGAAAGGCCCGATGAAACGCAGGAAACATGCAATCAAGTCCGAGAAGTGAGAACGAATCCAAAGTGACCTCACGACCACCACCGCTCCTGGGCTGGGTGGTTCAGCCGTCCGTGCATCAAGCACTTTCTCGTAAGTGGACCTGCCAACCAAGGCTCTGTTGACAAGCAACAGATGCTCTCAATCGGAGAGAACCCAGAGCAGCTCCCTCTCCGATACAGAAAAAACGACACTCCACGTATCTGCCAGTTGCCGTCTTTGCCAGAGTGCCTCTCTCTCCCTCCCTCCCTCTCTCCCTCTCTCCCTCTCTCCCTCTCTCCCTCTCTCCCTCTCTCCCGCTCTCCCTCTCTCCCTCCCTCTCTCGCTCTCTCTCTCTCTCTCTCGCTCCCTCTCTCCCTCGCTCTCTCCCGCACGAGCTCCAACCGCTGGCCCGGCTCAAGCAACCCGCGAAGATTGAAACATCGCACCCAGCATGCACAGAGGCACCTTCAGACCACCTGCGAATCAGCCAAACCAATGCGGCATTCCGCGCTGCAGGTGAAGCAAGACTCAGCTGGGCAGACATCGCGGACAGCAGCGACGAAGAAGAGGACGGAGAAACCGAGCAGCTCACGCACTGCACAGACGGAGACGCAAGAACAGAAACCGTCCGCCCTTGAAGGACCAATCTCACCCGGCTGGTCCTGCGATCTGGAGGCACGGGCACCAATCTTGCAGCCTGTCTCGGAACTGTTCCATGTCCTTGCACCAGTGTCCGCGACGGCCGGCCATCGACGGAGGAACGCGAACCACAGGTACGGCGTGCAACGCTGGAACTTTCAGTAAAGTTACGGTCGTGCTGGCATATCCTCGAAATGGACGTTATACACTGACAAAACCGCGCTGAAGGACGACAAAGCGCCAGCGGCAACCGCAGCTCTGGCTCAAGAGCACCACGTGGGCCACGCGGCTCCAAGAGGCCTTCCCGAAGTCTATAACTAGTGTTACGGCGTGCGAGCACCAGCCGGACACTGCCAGGAAACGAAGAAAGCCAAGGACCCCTCTCCACGAGACCATCGACAAGCAAACAGGCGCCAGACCTGACCCTGGTTACATTGCCCATGATAGCATCTCGAAGCGCAGGAGCCATGCCGAACCGGAGAGCCAGAAAACGCGACTGCCAGACTGCTCACAGAGATCGCAGCCTTTCTTGGCACATGCTTCAATTTTCAAGTCCAGGAAAGGCTTCAACACAAAGTTCTGCTCGAACTCCTGCATTGCTGGCAGAAAAGCTTGCGACCAAGATGCCATCGTTTGAACATTCCATCGTCCCCCATGCACGATTACATATTCAGCATCAACCTAGCCCTGCACTTGGAAGTAATGAACTTCGTTCATTCCGTCCTTCGCAGCTTGTACAAAGGCAGAGTTCCCACGAACACAGCAAGCCGACAGCAAAGGCGGCTTCGACGCAAGTGCAAGTCATTTCCGTTTTGGGTTCCAGCATGGGGAGTTCTCGTTTACAACCTGCACCTGCGATAAAGCTGCGGTGGATCAGAAGGCATCCTGGGCCAAAGAATGTTTCACCACCGTGCAAAACCGAAAAAAGGGGGTCGTGCCGAGGCTGCGCAGCTTGTCGAACATGAAACGCTCCGTGCACTGACAGAACGGATCAACAGAATCGCCAAACCAAATCACCAAGATCCGGAACGATTGAAATGATGGCCAGCACAAACTCGAAGGCCGGGCCGTGTATGGCCACCACTGGCGGAGGCGAAGAGATTAGAACAACTGCACCAGACTATGACCGAAGCAGAGACTGGCGACAGCACGCAAACAAGCGAGTAGCCGCGAGACGAGAAAAAGCATGCAGCGTGGCAGCCACCTTGCCACTAGCCGCTGCGCAAAGACAAAGCCAATCGCCGCAATGTCCCTTTCGCCGATCCTTACGTGCCGTAGAACATTCAATCGCAAGCATCGCGCTGTAGCACTGTAGCAGTTGTAGCAGTGCGGGCAGCCGCGCCATGGCTACACAGAGCTGCTACCGCACCGACACCGCGCAGACGAATGCCGGACAGCGTCTCGCCCGACAGAATGCCAAGTCGGCCGGCAGCACCGACTACAAACGCTCGCCAGGCCATGCTCAAGTCCTTCACGAGTGCACTCAGACCAAAAGCCGGGACACCAGCAAGACCACGCCCAACAAGCCGAAACTACCGGCTGTCATGTGGAGCTTGATCTTGGACTTCGCAGGGACCAAGCACCGGCTCATCATCAGACACGACGACAAAGATGATCCCGAAGCATTGCTTCAAACGCAACTCTTGACGCGAGCGCTGCAAGAAGCTGGCCTCATACGTCGTTGGAGAGTTACAGTGCAATGTCAGCTCCGTCGATGCATCCATTGGTTCCAGCTGGAAAGCAGAAGATGGAGTCTGTCATGCACCAACTCGTTGCTAGCCACTCAGAAAGCCATAAGCAACCAGCTTCGTGAGATGACATTGCCCAACGAGAGTAACGCCTTTCCGAACTGGCACGACAAGCAGATCAAGCCCATTCGATCAGAATACCTAGAAATGGAAGCAGAGTTCCAAATCGTGTTGACCGGAGCAGATTTCCACCGCCTGACGTGGAGATGGATCGCCCAGAGGGCCATTCCAAGCGTTACCCCTTCTCTCGGAATAATCTTTTCGCCAACACCACGTCTGTGCCTTCGATCACGCGAAAATGCCATTCCGAGACATAGACTATGAGTTCCACAAACAGCAGTCCAATGGGCGAAAGGAAACACAGGAAAAAAGCAGCAGATCACGTGAGGGTTGGTGGGAGGGTTGCGGCAATAGCAGCACCTTTCATGCAACGACGGTGGACCGTGCAGCGCATAGATGAACGTGCATTCAACTACTGCAGCAAGCCGCGCATGGCTCAACATATGAGGCCTGAAGTCACCCGTCATCCGGCAGCGACAGGCAACGGCCATGGCTTCCCCCAAGGCAAAGCGCTTGAAGAACGACGGCGACCACGAAAGAAAGAAGCACATCACCCCAAGCTCTTCAGGCAGGATCACCCTGGAAAACCAGGGTTTGGGCAAACGCCTGCCGCCAAAGTTGCTCCGGCTCGACACGAGAGCAACGGAATTTCCGCTTCGACCTGCAGAACTTCCGGCATACCTTCCGGAAGAGTTCATTGCGGATCGATTGCGAGAAGTGAATGGCCATGCTCGGGATCGAGATCTCTCCTTTTGCGCCAAGGAGCACGTTTACTTTTGGAAAGGGCACAGAATCAAAACGTCCGTGACCCAAATGGTTCATTCGTTCACAGAGCCCTTCTGCGAAAATCGAGTGATCCAAGCCATGATGCAAGGATCACGCTGGCCTCGCCCGGGCTACTTGAAACCCTTGTCAACCAACGAGCTCTCCAAGATCCTGCAACACGCCCCCGGCACCGAACCCATCCGAACAGAGCTGGCGAGCGAGAACCTGCAAGACGAAGCCGATGTGTGCGGGCTACTACAAGCGCTGAGGCAAGCTTCAACCGACCGGAATCAAAAGCAACGGCAGGTCCTGGAGGACACGTTGCGGACCGTGTGTATGTCGGAGTCCGAAATCTGCAGCAAATGGGAGACAGCAAGAAACACTGGCGCACGGGAAGGAACTTGGATGCACGCTCAGTTCGAATGCTTGCTAAACGGAGGTTCGGTGCCCTCCCAAACACCCGAAATTGCGCTCTTTCTGCGATTCCTACGCCGCCACCCGGATATGGTCGCATACCGGACGGAATGGCGAGTCTGCGCAGACAGAGAAGACATTGCTGGCAGCATCGACTTCGTCGCAGAGCTCCAGGACGGAAGCAAGGTGTTGGTGGATTGGAAGCGCACACGCAGCATGAGCAAGAAGAGTGAAGCCTTCGGCAAATTCCTACGTCCACCCTTGAATTCCGTGCCCGACTGCGCCCTGTGGCATTACCGCTTGCAGCTGAATGTTTACCGCTACATCGTCCAAGAGTACTACGGCCAAGTCGTGTCTTTCATGTACATAGTAGGCACGCACCCTGACAACGGCGACGAGCCCTGGGTCGAGAACGTACCGGTTCTGCACCACGAAACCCAAGCGATGCTCCTTGCCTGCGCCGCCAAAAAGAAAAAGCCGCCGCCTGTTGAAGATTCAGCATCGCAAAAACGCAGTCCTACAGCATGCCGCGTCGAGCTCGGACCACAGAAGCCAGAGCCGTATTGGAACAAGCGATCAGGCACGCCCGCAAGAAAGACAGTCGAAGCAACCGAGGCATGCCATGGCAAAATCGCTGCAGCACGATCGTGCCGCTGCTGCCTCCCTATCTCGAAAAGGCAGACCTGATACCGCTCCTCCAGATGGATTCGAGAACGAGGGACGGAAGCGCCAAGATCGTTCCCCGCATACGGCGCATCATCCACGAGCTGCGCTTCGCACTGCGACCCCTGGTGGACGGTCGACTGCGCCTTCCCGGCTTGGCCAACCCATACAAACTTCGCGTTCGAGCATCGCGGCCACACGAAAACTTTTGGAAGGACATGGATAGCCATCCCCAAGCTTCCACGATGGGGACGCAAGAAGCCGCCAGAAACTGGTTGGAACAGGCCGGACTCGGCAGCTTGAATCCCGCCGAAGCCGTGCTGGTGATCAACGCCTGGCCGAAAGCAACTCGAGCGGCGGGAATGCTGGTCAGCGACTTCTTGACGGCTTCGCGAGCCCGGTTCTATTACATGCCGTCCGCAGAGATCAACGACGGAGCCCGCCTCATCATCATCTTCCGGATAGAAGGATTCGAAGGATCCATCGAGACGAGCAACCCGCCGAGATCCAATTATGTGATCGGGAGCGCTTGCAACTGCGAGATAACAGATAGCAGAGTCGCTGCGAAAACCGAGGCGAACTTCCAGCGCGCGCCCGCCGGCCCGCATAGCACAGGACGCAGCGCAGAAGCAAAATAGCGATCCCCAGATGCCTCCTACCACCATCTTGCCCAGTCATAGAAATTAACCCGGCTAGCACGACACAAACACAAAGGCAGACGCGCGAGGCCGACACCTGAGCAGGGCGGAAATTTCGCCGACAGTTGGACTTCCGGGACAGAAAAGGAACGGCGGGGCCGCTTGCAACAGTGTTGTGTAAGACAAGTGAATAAAATTGGTTCTACTGCAAATAGCACGATGCCGCAAGCCACAATCAAAAGCAGCCCGAAGCAGAGAAGGCACCCAGGGAAGTAGAGCGAAGACGCCCGTCTGACGGCCATGGATATTCCCACGCCCGAGCCGCGAGATGGCACCGACGCGGTGCAGGAGCTCTTGCCGAAGACGAATGCCGAGCAAGCCCCAGAGGCAGAACAACCTGCCGCAGACATCAACGACGAGGGGACTCAAAATGGACCGCTGCAAGTCACGGAGGCGGACATCTGCAGGCCAGAACGACAAGGAAAGCAAGCGGAAAGGAAGCCCGGCAAAGAGAACTGCAGCAGCCGCGCCAACGCGTCTCCGCCTCAGCCGACACGTTCAAGCTCGGCACCTCCGACACGAGCCACCGAACCTGCCGTGACGCAGCTCGACGGCAGCGAAGAGGTCGCCGACACATCAATGATACCGACCAGACCGAACTCGCATCCTATGAAAGACGACCGAATCATGTCGCTGAGCCAAGCGACCTTGGACAGACTGCTGACAGGAACGCAGAGTACGGTCATGCACGGGCGACGCTCCAAAACCGGCCCCGTTTGGCTAGCAAGCCAAGGGGTCATCCACGGGTACGGCGACATCGCGAGCGCGGAGGAAATGACCCCCGACGAGATCAACGCACAGCGCGTCGAGGGCTGGCACCACGGCAAGGCGCACAAGAAGAGCTATGGGATTCGCATCCACGCGATCAGACGCATAGAACCTCTCGTCCCCTACTTCCGACCACCGCGCCAATCCAAATGGGACAGGTACATCCCCATGCCAAAGAAGAGAAGTCGAAGTCCATCCTCGGAAGGGGCAAGCGGAGCCGACGTGCACAGTGAACGCAAAGATCGCAAAGTCCACGAGAAGGAGCATAAGGACGCAGCCACACAGTCCGAGGACTCCGGCAGGGTCGCGAGCGAAGCAGCACGCTCCCCTTGAAGTATCTGGCGTCTTCACCAGGCGCGAAGTTGAAAGCCCCCGGCAAACTCCACGAGAAGCAGCAAGAATCCATGGCAGCAGAGTCTCTGACAACAACGGTATTCTTTCCGACAGAGACACGGCATGAGAGACCGGAACGTGGGCCTGCCGGTAGAAAAATGCGACAAAAGGTGCATGGTGCGGCATGACACCGACAGGTCACGTCCGGGGCTGCCAGGGCTTCCATTCCACGCCACGCCACGTGAACAGCGTGTCTCGTAGTCAACAACATGACTGTCCGCAGGAGTCAGGCTCGAGAAATCGCAAATTGCCCCGTCCGGCCCTGGCACAGCCACAAGCGACGCATGGTCAAACAGACGCTCAACAGCCAAATGACGACCGCAAGCCTGCGCATCTACACCTTGTCCGGAGAAGAGCTGTCCGAGCTGCCCGAACTACCTGAGCCTGCGACCGCTGGCCAGCTGAAGAAGCAGTTGCAGATCACGCACGGAATGCCGCGATTCCGACAAAGGCTTTTCAACGGCGCCAACCCCCTGGAAGACCAAGATGAGATAGCTCTTCCGGCAGAACTCCATTTCGTGCTGCTGAGCTACATTCCCGCCACGCACGAGAACGTACTCGAACTGATCCACGCCTGCCACCAGGGAAACGAAGTACAAGTTGCAAAGATTTTGCACCGGCCACAAGACGTCAACGCACCCCTGGCATTGCCCAAAGACACCGACGCCCAAGACGACAGCGACGACGAGAGCGAATGTGGAGATCGAGTCGTGACCGCCCTCCAGGCAGCGGCTCGCGAGAACCACGAATGCATCATCGAGCTCTTGCTAGAAGCACGTGCCGACATGCATGCGCCCGGGAACAACATAGCACTCTGGTGGGCAGCAGGGGAAGGCAGTGCACGCGCGGTGCAAGTGCTCCTCCGCGCACGTGCGGAACTAGACAACACAAACGCCCGCGGCGAAACGGCCCTCCTCGAGGCAGCTTGGCAGAACCACGACGATACCGCCGAGATGCTCATCCGAGCCCGTGCCAACCTCGAGTCCCGTGATATCCATGACAGAACACCTCTGATCGCAGCCTGCATCGCAGACAGTCAGGATGTTGCGGTCTCGCTGCTGCGGGCTCGTGCAGATTTGAAGCGATTCATTCGACATGAGGACGCAAGCTCGGAGGCAAAAACAACGGCAATGGCCGCGGCGGCCATGGCAAACCATCTAGACGCCCTGGCAGCCCTGCTCGAAGCCGGCGCAAACATCAATGCCGCCGGTGGCGTAGCCGACGGAACGGCACTTTGGCATGCCGCAAAGGAAGGAAACATAGGAGCCGTTGAGTTGCTCCTGCTCCACAGAGCCGACCCGGACGCAGACGGCGCCGAAGGGGAAGGAGGGAGCGCCCTGTGCGCGGCAACATTTCAAGGAAACAATGCGGTAGTCGCGCGCTTGCTGACGGCTCGAGCAAACCCGAACTTTCGCAGCTTCCTTGCGGAGCCACCTCTGATCCAAGCATGCATGCAAAACAAGCCCGACACCGCACAGCTGCTGCTGCACGCCAAAGCCGAATTAGGGAAACACCTCCTGCGTGCGATGTTCCTGTACGACATCGACCAGGCCACCAAACATCGCTGGGCGCAGAATCTGCTCCTGGGCAAGGCACGACGCCGAAGACGAAAAAGTAAGAAAAGCAGCTGGACCCCAGGTCGTTTCGCAAAGCAAGTGCGACAGAAACCACGGGCCGTGGACACTGCGCGTCCTCACAAGAAACAGCGATCGAGTCGCGACGGCAAACTTCCACCGACCGGCGCAGAGGCAGGCACAGCACGGGCAAGGCCCGCTCGTTCGAGAGAAGTTTCACGCTGAGCCATTCCGACACGGACAGATCGCGGCAAAAGACAAAACATGCTTGGCGCGCACCCGGCAGCCACAGCAGCAACGCAAAGTTCGCAGCTGCGTCCGCAGCGAGGCATGGCTGATAGCATTCCGAGCAAGCAACAGATGCAAACCTTGCAAATGACGCCATGCTGCTTTTCAAGCCGAAACATGTCCATGACGTCACACAATACTGCTACAGTGCAAGCAGCAGCAGCGAAACGGCTAGCCGAGCAGATTCAGCACCCTCAGAGTTTTGTTCCTTCGGCACTCGAAGCCATGGATGGCATCTTCCCCGCCGCAAAGCAAGCCCCGCTACGCAGGCCGGGCAAATTCGCTCGACGAACGCGGCGGAAGGCCTCCGGTCCACAGCAGCTTCGTATCTGCAAGTTGAGCGGGGAAGTCGTAGCTAAAACAAACACACATCGACATAGAACGCCGATGGACCTGCTTACGTACTTAGAGCCCGTTTGCGGCGTTTCCAAGTACAGGATCAGGCTACTTCACGACGGGCAGAGGCTTCGAAAGAATGGCGTTCGGCGCTTCTCTTCCGCGGAGGATTTGCAGGTAGTCCTCCTGCCCTACGTGCGGACCAACAGCAATAGCCAAGTCTCCCGAAACCTCCGAGAAGCTCTCTACGAGCAAGACACGGCAAAATTGAAGAAATTGCTTTGGCGACCGGTTGATCCAAACACAACCTTTCCCCGATACCTCCCGCGTCCTATCACAGCATTGGAGTTTGCGTTGCTGAACCAGGGACCACGCACGAAAACGGTTCTGTTGACGCTGCTAGAAGCCAAAGCAGCTCTTGACCGGCCCGAAAACCAAGGGATGCTCTGCACGGCACTGAAGCACGGAGAAGACGAATGCGTGCGACTGCTGCTAAAGCATCGGGCCGACCCGAACGGTTCCAAGAACCGAATAATGCCCATAGACATAGCATGCCAGCGTCGTCCCGAGCAAGGGTCATTTCAGCGTGAAGCGCCCAAGACAGTAGCCATGTTGCTGTCAGCAAAAGCAGACGTACAGCCCATGCTTCGGGATGCCAACAGCTGGGCCATGCAACCAACCCCAAGGGATTATCTAGATTACATACATCCTCGCACGCTCGCCAGCACCGTATCCTTGGTGCGTGCTGCAGTGATGCACGCAAACCCGACGTTCATGCAGCAACTCGTCCAGACTGCCGAAAACGCGAATGTTTGCATCCTGCCCGCATGCCTCTGCAGCGCAGCCTACGGAGGCAACGAGCACGCCGTACTCTGGCTTCTGAACGCGCAAGCCGCAGTGGACTCGCACATCTGCCACCTCGTGCTGAAGGGAGCTCATCAACTCCTCTTCAGCGTCCATGCTCGCCGCACAGCCCTCGCCCTGGCTGCGGGCAGAGGTCACTGCGGAATAGTCGCAATGCTGCTCCGAGCCAGAGCGGATCCGAATACAAGACTGGACGGACAGACGGCCTTGTTGCAAGCTGCAGCACACGGAGCTCCCGAAACAGTGGTGTGCTCAATCTTGAAAGCTGCCGGAGAAGTAAACCGAGAGGACAGCTTTGGCCGCACCGCTCTCAGACTCGCTTTGCTTTACAGAAAGCCGCCAGATTTGCAGGTCGTTCAGGCGCTGTTGCAAGCCAAAGCCGACAAACAGCACAAAGACCAATTCGGCAGAAGCCCTCTCAGCATTGCAGCTCAGAAACTCGACGGCGCACTCCTGAATCTGATGCAAGACGACGCGATGCAGAAGTGACCACGGGAGGGAAAAAGACCCCACGGAGACCAACAGAATCCGGAGGCGCAATACCGTATGCCGGCATTCCAATCCCCACGCTGAAGATGCTAATCAGTCGTGCTACAGAAACACGGCATGTACAGTGCACCGACACGGTGCGAAGTGCACCCATCTTGCGCGCAGCCTCACGTAAAGAAACGAGAGCCTAATCCTGGCCGGCGGACATGGTGCCGCTTTCACGCTAGAGCACATACAACAAGAGCGCGTGCGACAGGGACCTTGCAGACCCCATAGGCGTAAGCAGCGAGTTCGTGCGCTACACCACAATAGTTACATGCTGGCTGTCCAAGAAGATTGTGGATACCATTCAAGTTGACACATGAGGAACTTCAACTGACAGAGCCGTTTCGGATCACAGGCAGCCCCGTATAGCTGGTCAGACATGCTGTGCGCCCCAGGCTCACAGGAAATTTGCACGCCGCAACACAGAACAGCAAACCACGCGAAACAGCCAACCCCAGATCAGCTACATACTTATCTCTGCGGCTCGCCATGCTTTTGACCTAGGAACCCAGGACAGACCGGGGAGATGACCGAAGCCTGTCACATTCCAGGTCCCGGGCTTGAGCCCGACCCACATAACCGACGATTCCCTTGGCCTGCGCGCCATGTCATGGCCGATGAACGTGGGAAAGACTCGACAGGGAATTGAGCGGCGACATGCGGCTCGATCAAGTTCGGCAAGTACAGCACCAACATGGAGCTGTGCTGGCGCGTTCTCCCTCAGCACATGTCTTGCTGCCGAACGCGCAAGCTGGCAATGCAAGTCCGATGCTTTGCCAACTTAAGATTCGCCGGGCGTGCAGGCTGCTCCAGTCGCTCCAAAGACTTCATCGCACCCAGTCACGGAAGGATGTTCCACTGGCATACGCCGACGAATCCCAATATGAGGATCACTACTTGATCGACGACCTCCCGGACAATGAAGCCTTTGAGCACGATCCTTGTACGTGGAAGCCTTTTCTGACAGCCAGCGCATCATCGTTGATGTGACTCGAATGAAGGCAAGACATTAAGGACATGCAAATCCACGCGAGGCACGGAGACGCCATCGCCAGAAATCCTTTCGTCCCTTGATCGATGCGCATTCCACGCGATTCGACATGCACCCGACGATCCAGCAGCTGCCAGAAACGAGGCCGTCAGCAAACGCGCATGGGAAGGTCAGCTGCTCGTAGTTCGAACTCTACTCCGACTAGCACAGCAAAGTGACAGAACCGCAGCGCGCAGCTTCATCCTCCAGCGCTGCGAAGATGTACTACAGCAACGCCCATGGCTACACCAGGCAGCAGCCAAGAGCAACATGACTGATTACGATTGGCTTCAAGCCTTCCTCCTGGCAGTGCGCACCGTCGAGAGCCGATCAAAGCCTAGCTCGGCCAGACACTAATTCGAAGGTGTAGCATGACTTTGTATATATATCTATATATGTATATGCAAGGTTTCACCGTTGCCTTGCATGCATGCTTCAGGATCCCATCGAAACCAGCGCAAGCCCCGATCGTGGACGCCGCGGCATGCAAGCGCATAAGGGACACAGTGAGCCGGCTGCAGCAACGCCTGCCTACACAGTCTCACCCATCTAGATTTGACAAGAGCGGAATACACGGAATTAATCCATATTTGTGGAAACGACATGAAACGACCAGTACCGTGCAGACGTCGGCTGCCAAGCTTACATAACGAACAAAGCCGGGAGCACCCGACGTTTATCGCAGCTTCCGAGGCTCAAGCAGGCAACTGCGTAAAACAGTCTTCTGAGAAGCAGGCATCCCCCCGCTTCCAATAGCCCCATAGCTGAGCCATCACCGTCTGAACGGGCGCTCCCTGCCCTTCAACATGGAGTGCTGCCGCATCGAATCGAACGTTCGCGACGCAGAGCGCTGGGATCAGCCCCCTCCCTGCCGGTGGTCCTTGGTGCAAGCAGATGCACTACAAGCTTTGAAAATGCAATGCCAAGAGCCCATTTACCTTTCTTGCCCCTTCGGCCCGCACCTCTGGTGGCACTTCAGAACTTGGGTGGTGGATGGCGAGCGCGTGTGGGTCTACTATTCTGGACATTGCTTCCATCTGGCCATTCGCAAGATACGGCCGGACGTGCACGTGTGCTTCGAAATGATCCAGGACGGCCCCTGCAAAAAGCTGTCAGTACGATACGCCTTGTCCGGCGACTTCATCTTGGAGCTCAAAGAACCCAAGCAAAATCGAATCTCTTTGGGCAGTGTGGAAACGGTGCTTCGCTGGCAGCTGGGCCTCACGGAGCAGCAAAACATCGTGTCCCACGAGCAACTTCCTGTGGTCTTCGACACTTCAGATGCCGAGTCGCAGCTGAGCGAGACTTCGCACACAGACATTTTCGAAACGGAGCCCGACCTCTCCGACGCCTGAAAACTCAATGAGCATGTGCAGACCAGGAATCGGAACGACTTGCATGTCTCGTAAGACATCAAGACTCGAGCAAGACCAAGCACCAGAAAAGAACTCATGTGCAGCAGCTCTGCCGGGATGACGCCTCGCAGCTTGCGAGAACCAGCTCGAAATCAGGCCCAGCATGTTCACGCAAATTACCCTTATACTACACCAATGCCGCCACTCAGTTCGCGACAGTAGCGTGTTTGACCATTCCTGAATGTGCATGCTTGATTCCCGCGGCTCTGACTCAGGTGGATGCGAAAATTGCAATCTTCTTAGATCTTCCCCGTACAGTAGTGTTGAACGTGTGGCCTGAGGAGCCAAAATGGCGAAGCGAGGACGCTGCTGTCTCCTTGCTCTTAAGGCCGATGTTGGTGCGCAAGGAACAGAGACTGCCCCGAGCGTTGATGGAGCATCGTCGTCCAATGAGCCTGTGCGACCGGCGTCTCGGCGGTCGTCAACCGATGCTCTGGGTGGAACTTCGGAAGACACGACGTCACTGATGCAGCGACTCAATCTGCACGAAGCTGAGCGCTTGGAACAGGCACATGTGGGAGGTCACTGCATCCATGCTTTGAGTGGTCTTCTTCAACGCCTACATGAAGTTCGTGCTGCTGCTCGGGATGGTGATGATCTTGACTGGCATGTGGGTGTCCTGGTGCATACACTCCGTACAGCTACGACCGCCATGGAGGGCTTGTGTGAAATCCTGGAGTCGCGTGCGGGTGAAGTACAACGCCTACCTCCTGAAACCGAGCGTCAGCGCCTCATCGCGCTGACGGCGGACTTCCTGACGATGACTGTGGAGATGGTGCAGGACACTCTTGCTGTGGGTGTGGAAGCGGCGTGGCTGGATCCTGCTACGCTGCCTTTACGACTCCAAGCTTTGACTGCGGAAGTACCACGACCTGGACGTGCTCGTGATGATCGCTCGCGCAGTCCGGTACCACGCGCTGTCCGTGAAGATGCTTCTGATGACGACTTGCCGATGGAAATCGTTGTGACTGCTGTGGAGTCCAAAGACGCTTCCGACCCGTTGGGTGTTCCGATGGAGGCTGCTGTGAGTGCATCCCCTTCCGTGGTGACTACGTGGCCTACGGAGCACACGACTGGAGATGGTCTGCATGGTGTGTGGACTGCTACGACCACGGTGACTTCTCCAACTGCGACTTTAACAAGTTCTACCAGTTCAGTTGCGACTTCGGCGAGCTCTACAGTTTCAGGGGAGTTTTCTGCTTCACTAAGTTGAGGGCAAAAGGCCAGCGCCGCTTTGGAGAAAGGGTACACATCAACCTAAAAAACACTCTAAAGCTCGAACGCATCATGACGGTGGCCGGTGGCCTCCCCCCCACGCCGCGAGATACCCGCCACAACGAAACGTAACCTCAGCCTTGCGATGTCGACTCCAAAGAAAGAAAACGAGCACTTTGCTTCAAGCAAAGAGGCCAAGAAATGAACCGCCGCGTCGCACAGAGCAATAAGTCTCGCTGGCTCGCTCCCAAAGCTCGATGTCACAGTCGAAGAACAGCACACAAACGACAACGGCCACAAGCTAGGTCAGATGCATGCAGGCATGCCAGGAGTGCTCCGCACAATTGCGATCCACTGCAGCGCCGCATGCTCAAGCCGACTCAGTGCCCAAAGAATCCTCCAGCGATCTCGACCGGACCCATGAGCCGAGCGTACAGGCTTCAGGATCACATCGAGACCAGTGCAAGCCCCGATCGTCGACGAAGTCGATCCAGAAGTCCTCTTCTCCACGGCGGGTCGCCCACATGGCCAGAAATGGACGAACTGCAAGACCAAGTTCGTCATCTCGCTGCCTGCGTACAAGCGCTGAGGGACACAGTGAGCCGGCTACAGCAACAGCAACGCCTGCCTGCACAGTCTCCCCGCACCTAGACCTGCCAGAAGGGAGATATAAGCTCCTCCGAAACCGACCAGCACCGTGCCAACGAGCCAAAGACGTACGACGTGCGGAATTGCTGAGCGCGGTGCATACACAAGCAGCCAGGCTTAACGAGCAAAGCCAGAGACGCCCCCGCGTTCATTGCATTTTGCGAGGCTCACAAGCAGAAAGCTGCGTAGGAGCATCCGCCCCGCTTCCAATAGCCGAGCCGTCGCCTTCGGCACCCACATGGAGTGCTGCCGCATCGAAGCGAAGGACGTTCACGGTGCAGAGAGCTGGGATCGGCCACCTCCCTGTGGGTGGTGCTGGCTGCACACGGATGCGCTGCAATCGTCGAAAATCCAACGCGAAGAACCCATTTACCTATATTCTGAGGTCGGCTCGCACTTCTGCCGCCACCTCAAGACTTGGACGGTGAACGGCGAGCACGTGTGGATCTACGAGTCTGAACATCAAGTTTTCCACGTGGCCATTCGCAAGATACGGCCGGACGTGCACGTGTGCTTCGACATGACCCACGGCGACCTTCGCAAGAAGCTCTCAGTACGATACGCCATGTCCGGCGACTTCATCTTGGAGCTCAGAGAGCCCAAGCAAAATCGGATCTCTCTGGGCAGCGTGGAGACAATGCTTCGCCGGCAGCTGGGCCTCACGGAGCAGCAAAACATCGTGTCTCACGAGCAACCTCCGGTGGTCTTCGACACTTCGGACGCCGAGTCGCAGCCGAGCGAGACCACCGCCGCCGCAGACGTTCTGGAGACGGAGCCACACCTCTCGGACGCTTGAGAGCGTGGGTAGAAACCGCGGGCAGCAGAGCAGGAATCGCAACGCAATCGAACAAGGTGCAGAACGAGAAAAGAACCGATGTCCAACAGCTCAGCCGTAAAGAGACCTCATGACTGTCAAAGTGAAGAGTTCATTGCACCTCGACATAATCATGTACAAGGTCCGACTCGAAGGGTGTTAGACCGGCCCCTTGCAGTGTGCCAGCCTCAAGCTCAAATAGCTTCGCAAAAAATACTTCTGACAGCCAAACGTCATAATAGCACCAACATGGAGTGCTGCCGCATCGAAGGGAACATCCGAGACGCAGTGCGCTGGGATCAGCCCCCTCCCTGCAGGTGGTCCTTGCTGTGCACGGATGCACTGCAATCAACGAAAATGCAGCGCGAAGAACCGATTTACCTGCACTGTCCTTTTGCCTCGCACCTCTGCCGCCAC
This sequence comes from Symbiodinium sp. CCMP2592, assembly GCA_905221615.1. NCBI lineage: Eukaryota > Dinophyceae > Suessiales > Symbiodiniaceae > Symbiodinium > Symbiodinium sp. CCMP2592. The sequence goes on from CAJNDT010001483.1 coordinate 19,384, forward strand.
CTCAGAACTTGGACGGTGGATGGCGAACAGGTATGGATTTACTATTCTGAAAGCCAATTCTTCCATGTGGCCATTCGCAAGATACGGCCGGACGTGCACGTGTGCTTCGACATGACCCTCGACAGCCCGCACAAGAAGCTCTCAGTACGATACGCCTTATCCGGTAAAATGATTTTGGAGCTCCGAGAATTGACGCAAAATCGCATTTCTGTGTGCGTTCGCGCATGCGATGGCGTTGTCGTGTGCGGCGACAGCGAGCGACATGCGTTTTGACGCGAGCGAAACCTTAGGCTCACACACTTTCTTCCTTTTAAACTTTACCATTCAATTTTCGGCACTTGTGCTCGTCTTGCTTTCAACGTGTCTTGTTCGTTGACATCCTCAGCATGACGAAGCTTCGGGCCCAAGGTCAGCCGAAAATTTTGTACATAGGGGGCTGGGTCGCTCTCGGGCTGTCGGCTCAATGGCTACTGCTGACCGCGTGAATGCTTCTCGCCCTGAGAGTGACGATGCCTCCCTTCCAGGCGATGATGATGACATGGTCGAGGTTCTCCTCGAACCGTTGCCACCAGCGCCGGAGCCTGTTGCAGTTGCCACTCTTCGCGATCTTCAGGACTTGCAGGTCCAGGTAAGTGCCCAAGTGGCGCCAGTGGCGGATGATGTGGCTGGCCTTATCTTCCAGGTCAGTGAGCTTCAAGCACAGGTGCGTACTTTGAAGACTGATGTTCTGTCTCGCCTTGATAGCCTGGCTGAGAGAATGACTGAGCTCGAGGAGGCGATGGCCGAAGTAGCCACTGCCATTGCCCGTCTTGCTGTCACAAGTGCGCTGCCTGTGCCTCACTCTGACAGCAGCCGCTAGGCCCTGCTTTCTTTCAGGGCCGTCGCTTTGGTGACATCTACCAGGGAGACTTGTCTCCATGGGCTGTCGATGACAGACGCAGTGGCACTTAGACTTTTGTGAGCTCTGCAGTCGCGTTGCATTTTGCATCAGCGCCTTCTTTGCAGATCTCCTGACATGCCAGCTGGCGTTGCCCAGCCCTGATCGTGCATCACTCAGACTGTGTGCAAAACAGCATTCTTGCAGCGCGATCTCTTATGGTGTCTGCATTGTGCCGGTGCGGTGTTTTGCATTCCGCCAGTCAACTTCTGCGCATGCCCTTTGCACACGCCTTTGGTCTACAGTCGTAGGTCTGCCGAGCTAGTGGTGGTGCCTATGGGCATATGCAGCCAGGCCTCTCCGAAGCTTTTGGCCTGATCGATCGTATTCAGCGGTTACTTGCCATCTTTCGCTTGTGGATCCACGAAGCACGTGGTAGGTTGGACGTTGCATTTCTTGAAATTTCTTCTTTGAGAGTGCAGCTGCACCGGCTTGAAACTTCTCAAGCCGAGAGCCACAACATCCACTTGAACTTTGAGAGACGGTTTCTCGATCTTGAAGCAGGACTGGAGGATACACAGGAGCGTCAACGCTCCGAGCTTCTCCGGTTTCGCCTGCTGCTCCGAAGCCTCTACCTGTGGATTGCATTTACTTGCATTGGTGCACTTCAGCTTTTGCGCCTGCTGCTGGACTGAGTACCATGTCCTCTCATGCTTCAACCGGGGCAATGGATCGGGCCCTAACCCGGCGTGCGGTCTGGGTCCACGACAGTTTTGCAGTGCACCGGCCGCAAATCGCTTCTCGTGCTGCCGAGTTCGCTCATGGCATCGCTTTCGCCAGATTTTGTGAGGACATGCAGACACAGCAGGAGCCGCTCGCCGAGCAATTGGTCAGACAGGCCTGGGCTCACCATGACATCGACCACCCTGATGCTGCTTCCTTGACGCCTTCGGAATCTGGCGATATCGGTGACGAGCGAGACCCTCTAACCGTCTTCGCTGGTTTATCAGATGAACAGAAGGAAGCCCTGGCTGCTGGCTCCAGCTGGGAGGCACCGACCCGAATCGTGCATCGCGCTCCCTCTGAGCCGCCGGCTACAGGTTCAGATCAGGGCCACGGTGATTGGTTGCGCGGCCTCAGTGGCCGTCTTGATGACGTTGAGAGTTTTTGCGGGTCCATCATTGACTCCCGGTTCTCTCGTAGTCTTCACGCTCGCTTACTTCGAGTAGACCGCCTGCTGAACAACCCTGGGCCGTAGTGTGTTCGGATCATATCACATGTGCACCGGACCCCTGGTCCAACCCTGAAAAATCCGACTGTGCGCCTCTGCTCTTCGGTTTCAGTGCATGTACCTGCATGCACTTCCACACATGCTGATCTGCGCGCCTTGCTTTCCACCAATATTCTTAGCGGGGGATTCAAGTCCCATTGGCTTTGCTCGGTCGCCGCTCCCTTTCGAGGTCCGGATGTCTGCTTAAGTCTTCTTCTAGCTTTGCTCCGGATGTCTGCCATAAGTCTTCTTCTAGCTTTGCTTGGGCAGGTCAGATCTCTTGATGTAATGAGGTGGCCCATTTCTCAGCAACCCGGGCTGTTGAAATGTGCTCCTGGTAAGCTCTTGTTGCAGGTTGCTGTCGACATCGTGAGCTTCAGGCCAAACTCATCCTGGCAAGCCGGTGCCAGAGTGTGGCAAATCTTTCGGGAGGTCGATCCGTCTGGTGATCGACGTCGTGTACTTCAGGCTGCCTTCTCCTGGCAAACTGGTGCTGGGATGTGACGAGACCAGTCTAAAAAGAGGTCGGGTCCCCCCTGGCTCCGGCGGCTCTCGCAGTCTGACTCTCAGCGGTTCCGCTCCCAGCAAACTGGGCTGGGAATCGGCATGACTGCTTTGTGGCAGGAGACAGCTCTCCTGTGGAAACCGCGATCTCCTCAGCAACTGGTCTGAGCGAGTATCTGGTTCGACGTTCTGAATCTCAGCAAACAGGGGCTGGGAATCTTCGTCACCCCGTGGCTGTTGGCGTTCTCCTGCCCAGCCGTGAGCTCCTCAGCAACTGGGTTGAGTGAGTCACCTGGCGTGGCGGTCTCGCAGGTCTGAGACCCTAGTCCTCCAGACTGCCGCGTCGTGGGCTCCTCAGCAACTGGGTTGAGTGAGTCACGTGGACTGGCGGTCTCGCAGGTCTGGGGCTCTGGTCCTCTGGGCCGCTTGATGGCTGTAACACCAACCACGACGTGCTTCGGCTTGTAGTGGCCGACTCAAGTTTCTTATCATGTCTTGTGCGACTTTCGTTGTAGCCTTTCAGGTCGGTGATCCATGCTTCGGCTCGTGATCTGCCTCGTGCTGGACGTCTGCCGTGAGCACCGGGACTTGTTAGCTCCAGCCATAACTCGGTTCAGTACCAAAATGTGTGTGCCTTTCCGATGCCCGGATTGCACTGTTTGCAACACCGCTTCCATTCGACAGCGGAGTTGCCAGCATCGTCTTGTTGTGCACAGGTTCCAGAGCTTAATTACCAAGTGTAGTCAACGGTGCTCACCCTAGCGACATGGACTCCTTGACTGATGAGCAAAGGGAGTACTTGGCCGCATTGAATCGTCGTGGCCCGGCCAGGCTGCGCAATGCCAGCCGCTCTCGCAGCCGTGACCGCCGTGCAATCGCTTCTTCGACAGGTGAGCGCTCTCGCCCTTGGCGTGCACCGAGCCCGCTGATGGTCCACGGACCGCCTGCTCTTGCTGAACAGGTGCGGCTCTTGCAAAGCAGCATTGAGATTATTGAGCGTCGCCTGACAAACCTCAACATTGGTCAAACGCAGCTGCTCATGGTGCTTGGACACCACCCAGACTTTGGGGTTCCATTCGGGGCCATCGCCGAGTTTGTTGACACCATGAAGGCCACCGTTCAGGACATCAAGGCTTCGATCGAGGATCTTCGCGCTAATTCTGCAGAGCAGTGCATGCTTCTTAGCAGCCGCCTTGACCGTCTTGAGGAACTGGTTCAGGCTCGCACGTGACTGGATCGCCTGATGCCGATTAGCTCTGTGTGACAAAACGTGCCTCTCACACCTGTGTAATGTCTAAGTGCCGGTAACATGCATGCTGCCTTTGCCTCGTTGCCTTATGGCCTGTTTTCTTCTCGAGATCGGGCCAATGGTGAACTTTCGTCGCCGATGGAGTTTGCAGGCATCTCGAGCCTCTGAGGATGCTCGATCCCGGAGTCCTTCCGTTCGCATTGCTGAAGCAGCCGAGGGCGCTGATTCTCTCATCGAGGAACATTCACCTCTTCTTTCGGAAGATGCTAGATCCTGGAGTCCTTCCTTTCTCAATGCTGCATTGGGAGCCGGTTCTCCCCTTGGAGATCTGGCCGACAGCGACCACGGCCTGGATCCGGCCCCCGAACGAAGCTCGGGATCCGATGGATGGGAACGTGTGGGTTCTGCACTGCCTCAGGACCCTGGCCCAGTCCTGAGTTCCGAAGTTCAGCGAGCCGTGGTTTTTCAACGTGATGTGTCTCTGCCGAAGCTTCCCTACGAACATGGCATTTGGGGCCTTGTGTTTGGATCTCCCGCATCCCTGCCCACCGCCCGTTTCCCTGCACCCGTTGGTCCCCGGCCTCAACCAATCCCCGCCCTCCCCGACCCATCCACGAATTCCCTCGAACTATCTGCTGCAGCTCCCCCAGACATCAGCCTGGCCCGGATCAAAGCCGCCACTTTTCGTGTCACTGATGCAGCTCTTCGGGACCGTTGTTTGGTGCAGCTTAAGACTCTGTTGCTTCTTGACCCGTCGGCCACCAAGACCGGTATTCAGATGACTACGTGCTTCGGCAAAATTTTGGAACCTGACCGAGCCCTCTTGGTTCTTCAGGACACGTTGCGGCCCAAGGCCACCGGCACTATCAGCAAACGCACGGGCTCTCTCTGGCGCTTGGCTCACTACCTGGCCTCCGTGGACGGCCGCAGCCCCTTCATGGTTTCGGAGCCCCTGCTCTACGAGTATCTCTGCTCACTTCGTGAAGCTGACAGTGGTGCTACTTCTGGCGCCTCCGCTTTGGAGGCCTTACGCTTCGCTGACGGTTTGTTTCGCTTCCAGCGCATCTCTCTGCGTGAAGTGGACAGTGCCCGCATTCGTGGTGTGGCGCACTCCATGTATGTTCGCAAACAAAAGCGCCAGCAAGCCCCTGCCTTGACTGTTCGTGCCATCCGCTTCCTGATGGCATGGTGCTGCGACCCGTCCCGGCCTCTACATACACGCATTATCTCTGGCCACCTTCTTGCGTGCATCTTTGCAGTCGCACGCTGGTCTGACTTGCGCTTCCTTGCCTTCTTCCGGGTGCTCTCTGACAACGAGTTCAGCATCTTCGAGTCCGCGACTTCCCAGCACAAAACCGCACACTCCAAGGAGGCCCAGGTCGAGCTCCTTCCATTCATCGGCTTAGGTCAATGGCCGGGCTATGAGTCCTGGGCTGCGTGCCTTGCGACTCTTCGAGCCGAGTCTGACCTCTCGCAAGGCCTGCCTTCCTGGAACGAGCGCGAGCAGAAGTGGGCTCTCGGTGATCCCATGACCACTTCCGAGGCCACTGGATGGTTGCGAGAGATCCTCTCTCATGAGCTTGACCCCGCCGATGTGCGGGCACTTCGTGCCCACTCCTGCAAAACTACCTTATTGGCCTGGGCTGGCATGAGCCCTCTCTTCACTCGTGAGGAACGCACATTGCTTGGACATCACATTGAGGCTTCAACTCGGTCGGCAACTACATACGACCGCCAGGCCATCATTCGTCTTCAGGCCAAGGTCTGGCACTTGCTGATTTCCATCGACTCCGGAGAGTTAAGTCCTGATGCTGACGCTCTTGGCCGACTGCGTTCCATGGTGCAGGTGCATGCACCCCGTCCAGCTTCTGCTCAAACCTCCGCGGAACCTGCATCTAGCTCTTCTTCCGATGATGAACCTGCCGGTCTTCCTGCACCGCTACATCGAGATCGAGTTCCCCTGCCAGCTGCCGCCTACGAATACGCCTGGCTTGTGCATTCTGTGAGCGGTATTGTCCATGTGCAGTCTCCTCACTCACCTGAGCGTCTGATGTGCGGTCGCTCCATTTCATGCAATTTTGAGCCTGTTTCGCCAGCTGACCTTGATGTTGAGCAGACTGCATTTTGTGGCCAGTGCAGCGCCTCACGTGTGCTGTCCGCCGCTGCATGACAGTGCCTTGCCGAGAAAATCGCTTTGTGCTTGCCTTGCCTAGCCTTCGCATTTTGCCTCTGCCTCAACTTGTGGTCTGTGCCCTCACCAGTTACGGCTCACCGCGGCAATTCAGACTGCGCCATGGCCTTGGATTCTTCAGCTACGTTCGAGGCTCGCTGCCTCGAGCTTGGATTGGCCGCGAGCTTTGTGCAAGAGCTGCATACTGGGGGCATCGACACGTATGCCTCTCTTGCCTTCTGTCAGCCACACCAGGCTAACAGTGGAATCGATGATGTTGCTCTTATGCGTCACGTGGGCTCGCTCGTCTCTACGGCTCTCTCGGCTCACCAGACCACTGCATTGCGACGCCTTGCGTTTGAGGCGCAGGCTCTTGCTCTTCAAGATCTGCGCAGCAAGCTTGAACGTACCTCCGATTCCGAGCCGAAAGTTCTTCCCTTACAGGAAAAACTCGAGCGCAGCTCTCGCCTACAGAATCGGCTCGTCGGGGTCACCTTCACTGATCACAACCAGCCTGCGCATGCCCTGGTGGATAAGGCATCTCAGCAGTTCGATGAGGGCGTCCTTCAATACCTGCAGCTCAACAAATGCATCAGCCGTTACCAAGAGGCCCTTGCTGAACGCTCTTCTGCCTCTCTGCGCTTCGGCTCGGATGGTGCCATCAAGGTGTCGCGGGAGTCCGCGGGTGGCGAGTGTGACATCTCCACTGCCCACCTCCTTCGTGCCGCTTTTCAGCGGCGAGCTATGGCTTACGATATCGCAGGTGTTGCCACCTACGAAGCTCTGGATGCCTGGGCCCAGAATCTCTTTGATCGCCTTGCGACTCCTGTGCCGTCCAGTCGTTACTCTCCTATCGGCCTCGAGCAGATTTTGGCTGCCGACAAGGCCCTTTGGGTTCGCCTGTCTCAGCTCAGTCGTGGACTTCTGGGCCGCAGTGACGCCGCCACAGGCGCCTTGCTGGTTGACAATTTGATTCTGGATTTGAGCAACCACCCCGAGGTCGTCTGGCATTTCCTCCCACTGGCGAATGCTTCTCACGCCCCGCCTCCCAAGCCTCATGCTGCACATCCTGCCCGCAAGCGCAAGCGAAGCCAGAGGCGTGCCTCCTCTGCTCCACCTGTGCCTACTGCGACACCGGGTCGAACCCCTGCAAAGGGCCCAGGCAAAGGCTCCGGCTCCGGTTCTCGCATCCAGGTGCCTGATGGCTGCACCATTCGCTTTTCCAAAGGTCCCATCTGCATGAAGTTCAACCTGGGGACCTGCCGCGCTTCTCATGTGAAGCCTGGTGCTCGTTGCAGCAACGGCTACCACGTGTGCTGGAAGATCGGATGCCACCGCCATAAGCCGGCCTGCGAGTGCAGCCACTCGTGACTACACGAGCCTTTGCAGACCGGCGATTTTGTCTCGCCGCCCCACGCCGGTCACCCTGCTGAACAATTTGCGGCCCGCTTTACCGACTCTGTTATGACTGCCGAGCAAGCCTATCAGCTTTTTGAGCTTTTACCCGCTGAGGCTCCGGCTCGTGCTGCATCTCTGCTGCCTCAGTCAAAATCTTTTACCACTGGAGCCTTTGCATACTCCAGCGGACCCGGCTTGCGTCGCCACACCCGTGTTTTCCCTTTGGCGACTAAGGCCCTTGCCGATTTTGTGCGAGCTACCTGTGCCACGCACTCTTTCTCCAGCATCGCTATCTTCCGCGATTTGACTGCTCCCCTGCATTTGGATGCCCTCAACCAGCCGTCCCAACCCAACCTGCTCATCCCTCTCACGGCCTTTTCAGGTGGAGGCGTGTGGTATGAGTCCCCCTCCGGCACTTCTCATCGCCTCTTGGACGGTGTTGTGACGCCTGGTTGTGTGCTTGACGTGGCCTCCGGGCCCGTCTTCCTTCCTGCTGCCGAGGCGCGTCACCAGACACTCCCTTGGGAGGGTACTCGCTGCGTCCTCGTTGCCTTCACTTCCCTCAACGCACACACCCTGTGCCCCGCCGATCTCGACACTCTGAGCCGCGCCGGCTTCTCTTGTGGCGCCCCTGGCACACCAACCGCTGTGCCCCCTATCCCGCACACTAGCCTGCGACCAATGGCGGTCGAACTTTGTGCCGGCTCGGCCTCCCTGTCGGCCGCTCTTCGCGCTGCGGGCTTCGCCACCCTGGCGGTTGACCACCACTGGAATACGCATACTCCGCAGCACTCCATCTGCCAACTGGATCTCAGCTGCCCCCAGCAACAAGCTCTCTTGCTCCGATGGATGCGATCGCAGCCGCTTGCACATGTGCACCTCGGCCTCCCCTGTGGCACCTGTTCGCGAGCCCGCGAACGTGCTCTGCCTCACGGTGTGCCTGGGCCCGCCCCGCGGCCTTTGCGTAATAAGCTCCACCCCCTAGGCCTCCCTAACCTCACCCCTGCCGAACACCGCCGCGTCGGCCAAGCCAATGCCGTCTACTGGTTCGCCTTGGACGTCTTGGACCTTGCCGCCAGCATGGGTGCCACCGTCAGCATCGAGAACCCTTCTCGATCCTGGCTCTGGTCAGCGCTACGTGTCATGGCCGAGGAATCCCACCGTGTGCATCTCCTTGCCCAGCTCGAAGAATGCATCTTTGACTCTTGCATGCACGGCGGCCGCCGCAAGAAGAGCACCCAGATCTTAGGATCCCCCGGCCTCTTCAGCAGCCTCCGGGCCTCTTGCGACTCTTCACACACCCATGCGCCGTGGACCATTGACCCGACAAGCCGCGGTCCGCGCTTCGCAACTGCCGAGGAGGCACAGTACCCTCGTTTGCTTTGCTTGCGCATGGCGCAGGCTTTGGCCGCGCGTCACCAGCTCCCCGAGCCTGTGCCTACTGCTTCCGCCAGTCTATCTCAGAGCGTCCGCCGCGGCCCTCGCCCGCTCATCCCCGAGTTCTACGAGTGTGCCCGGGTGCCTGCAGCATCCACTCTGCAGCCCCACGAGCGCGTGCTGTCTTCTTTGCCATCGGGGGTACCAATCTCCCAAGACAGCATTCCTGAGTCTTCTTCCACTGCATGCGTAAACATCGGCCGACAGTGGAACCCTCAAGACTACTTGAATTTAGCCAAGCAGACTGAACATCCGAGGAACCCTGGCCAAGTTCTCCCACCGGTGCTGAAAGATGCCGTGGACGCGGTGTTGACAACCGACCCGGTCGACACGGCAAAACGGCGTCTGCAGGCCGTGATAACCATCAAGCAGCTGGCCAAAGAGCTTGAAGGGAAAGAAGACGAGTTCAAATCATCCCTGGACCCGGACGTGGCAAGTATCCTTAGTCCCAAGAAACTTTGCCTCTGGAAGGCCCTCCTCAGGGCCTCCGACTTCGATGATTGCGGGATCGTCGACTTGATGGCTAGAGGCATTCCTCTTGTTGGGACGCATGGGCCCGTCCCCAATCTAGAACCCGGAGGAGAGCCTGCCTCGGACTCGCCGGACAACCTTCTTGCTTCGGCTCCTCTCAGGCGTGAAGCCATGATTCAGTCTCGCAAGATCCCCAGCGACCAGCATCAGAACGACCTTGTCTCAGCCTCCATGGAAGAGGTCAGCAGGGGTGATCTGAAAGGCCCCCTTACGGAGGACGATGCACACCAGCACTTCGGCTCCGAGCATTGGCTACTCAACCCCAGGTTCCCGATTTACCAGGGGGTTAGTCTTAAGCTTAGGGTTATAGACGACGCCAAGGCATCGGGTTTAAACTCTGCCTTCTCCCCGTCGTACAAAGTCAAGCTGATGGACATCGACGTCTTGGCCTGCTTAGTGGCCCACGTGGCCTCAAGTCTGCACCTGGGGCATTGTGACGGGAACCCAGTACACCATCTCGTGGCCTCGTCAGAGTGGGAAGGGGGCACGCTTGACTTGGCCCGAGCATACAAGCAGGTACCGATTGACCCAGCCTCGAGGCCCTTCTGTGTCGTGGGCTTCCCGACCTCAGATGGGTGGCAGTACTACAGGTCGGACGTGCTTCCATTTGGCTCCAACGCCTCGGTGTACGCGTTCCTGAGGATCTCGCGTGCGTTGCACCATGTGCTGGTCAAGTTCCTTGCTGCACTTACCACAGTATTCTACGACGACTTCCCCATCGTAGAACCGGCCATGGGAGCTCCGGTCCTGAAATCTGCGGTATCGGCCGTCCTCGACTGCTTGGGATGGGCCCATTCCAAAGACGGCGACAAATCCCTGCAATTCGCCGGCTCGTTCGTCGCTCTCGGGGTCTTGGTGGATCTGAGAGGGATTCGGTCCGCCAAATTCCGCCTATCGAACAAGCCAGGCAGAATCGACAAGCTAGTCGAGATGATCCAGCAGTTCAGCGACGAGGGGCGCGTCGACTCTGGGCGGCTTTCGATTCTGCAAGGTCATTTGAACTTCGCTGCCGGGTTCTACATGGCCAAGGGACTGCGCTTCCTTTCCAAGGAATTTGCCAAGTTGTTGGAGGGGCGTCGCTCCACATCTGAGATCAGAGCCCTGTGCAGGCTTGCCATAGCTCTTCTTCGGGGGACCCCCGAGCGCGAGTTTGACTTGGCCGTCGCTGGGCAGCCCGTCGTCATTTTCACTGACGGGTCCTGGGAAGGAGGCAGAGCAGGCGCCGGCGGAGTCGTCTTCGACCCAGCCACAGAAGCCACCCAAGTCTTCGAACTGGAAGTTCCGGGTGAGCTTCTTGCGGCATGGCAACAGCAGGTTGGCACTCAGCTCATCTGCCAGATTGAAGCTTACGCTGCAATATCTGCTAGATACCTCCTCCGGCACGTCATCCGAGATCGCCTTGCGGTCATGTGGATCGACAACGAACCAGCGAGGGTAGCTCTCTCCAAGGGGACCGCGGACTCCGAGTCTCTGAGAGCCATGGCCAGGGTCATGCAGTCCATCGAGATCTCTCATCCTTCAGTGCTGTGGTACGAGAGAGTCTGCTCCTTCAGCAACCCTGCGGACATGCCGTCCAGGGGGGATGCAGAGGCTGCAGCCCGCCTCTTTGGCGGCAGAGTCGTTGACCTCGGCTCGGATGGACCCGTCAGGGATGCGATCATCCTTGCTGTGAGAGATCCCTACGCCAACCTGGTGGTGTAAGGGCGAGGGCAGACGTGCTTCCAAACAGGGGACATCATCCGCACGTCGATCGCCCCAGCAGTCAAAACATCAGTCCGAGGGAAGCTTACGCGCGAGTGACCGTCTGTGTTGACCTCTTAACTTCGCAAACATATTTGATTGGAGAAACACATATCTTCATTTATATTACATATATTTGGATTCGGCCAAATACTCGGCCAAATACCTTTGAGTGTGAGCCGACGGTTTTCGTCGCAAGCGACGTGTGCGTTCGCGCATGCGATGGCGTTGTCGTGTGCGGCGACAGCGAGCGACATGCGTTTTGACGCGAGCGAAACCTTAGGCTCACACACTTTCTTCCTTTTAAACTTTACCATTCAATTTTCGGCACTTGTGCTCGTCTTGCTTTCAACGTGTCTTGTTCGTTGACATCCTCAGCATGACGAAGCTTCGGGCCCAAGGTCAGCCGAAAATTTTGTACACCCGCCCACCACAGCCCTCGGTCCTGTCGTCATAACCTGGCTATGACCCGTGCCCTGGTAGCACGAGCTTTTTCACCTAGGCCAACTGGGTGCCTAGCCCATCCGTCGACATCATCCGCACGTCGATCGCCCCAGCAGTCAAAACATCAGTCCGAGGGAAGCTTACGCGCGAGTGACCGTCTGTGTTGACCTCTTAACTTCGCAAACATATTTGATTGGAGAAACACATATCTTCATTTATATTACATATATTTGGATTCGGCCAAATACTCGGCCAAATACCTTTGAGTGTGAGCCGACGGTTTTCGTCGCAAGCGACTTGGGCAGCGTGCAATCGATGCTCCGCTGGCACTTGGGCCTCACGCAGCAGCAAAACATCGTGTCCCACGAGCAACCTCCGGTGGTTTTTGACACTTCGGAGGCCGAGTCGCAGCAAAGCGAGACCTTAGCTGCAGACGATTCCGACACGGAGCCGGTCCTCTCCGACGTCTGAATGTGCTTCGAATCAAACAGCATGCGCAGACCAAAAACCGGTTCGGCCTACGTGTCGGCGCGATTTCAAAAACAGCGCACGGCACGCCACAACAAAAGAGCTTGAGCGCCGCACATCGCTCCGGGAAGGGACTAAGCCGTCCGACCTGCAAAATAATTACGAGCCGAGGATCATGTTCTTGCTTTGCTCAAGACAGCCGCACAGCACTTGGGACGCTTCCTCGGCACTTAAGAAGCCAGCAGCAGTTAATCCAAAGGAAAAATTCCAGAGATTTAGGTAGGACTCATACACGTAAAGAGAAACAAGGCGGTCGCAGACACCCGTCAGACTCGGACATGACATCGTCGAAAGTGGTCATGCAGCGAGAGTTGGTGCCGCGCCGTCTGCGCCGGAAAACTGCGGAGTCTCGTGCCCTTCGAGTCCGGGACATTAGCGGAGACGTCGTGGCGCAGACGGACACGTTGAGCCATCCCACAAAGGACTCGCTGCTCGATCATTTGGCCACCATCACCGAGCAGTCCCCGTTTCGAATGAGGTTGCTACACGACGGGCGAATGCTGGACGATCTCAACTATCGATTTCGGTCGTCCGCGGATTTACAACTCGTGCTGCTGAACTACGAAGCTCCGGACGACGAGCAATCGAGTGCCTTGAAGGAAGCATTGACCAACGGAGACGTGGAAGAGCTACGTCGCCTGCTGCGTCGACCCGTCGATCCGAACGCTCTGCTGCACCCGTCCACCGCCGCAAGGACGAGCGCTTTGAATTTCTTCATGAGCCTCAGACCGGAACGAACAAGCTCCGGTGCAACTTCCGCTCAACTTGGCATGTTGCTAAACGCCAAGGCCAATCCGAACGAGAATGCAAATGCGAACCTCCTTTACCTGGCAGTGAAGAACAACAATGTGGAATGCGTAGACTTGCTGTTGCGGCATCGCAGCGACCCGAACAAGCACGGCAAAACAACATCTCCGCTGTTGCAAGCGTGCGACGAAAGAAGCATTGAAATCGTCGAGCACTTGTTGGAGGCTCACGCAGACTTCAGGCCGGTTGCTCGCTGCGACATCTCTAACGGTGTCTGCATGGACAGCAACACCATTGCACTTTACATGCGTCAGCTCCTGAGGCGACAGGTGTCCCTTCTGCGTGCAGCGACAACGCAAGAAACTTTGAGTCCGATTCTGACGGAACTCGTGCCGAACACGATGTACAACACCCAGCGCATGCTAGCCGTGGGATTGTGCAATGCGGCCAGGCATGGCAACGTAGCTGCGACGCAGCTGCTGCTCAGAATGAAAGCCGATGCCAACTCGCGCGTAGATCGCAGAGTCTTCGTCGGAGAACATCACCTCGTCGCGAGCACAGACTGTCTACGATCCGCCCTCATTTTCGCAGCGGAGAACGGCCACGTCCAGGTGGCAGAACAACTTCTTCGAGGAGGCGCGGACGTGAACATGAAGGTGGATGGGACAACCCCAATCTTGCAAGCTGCGCTTCGACACGCTGGCAGCTCAGTCTTCACACGTCTGTCAGCGGCAGCAGCGGACCTCACGTGCAGGGATGTCCTGGGACGAACGGCCCTGGAAGTGGCTAGAAGTGATGCTTGCAGCAAACTCCCCAAGCAAGCTCACTATCGTTCGAACCTTGAGCGACCTGGCAGCGCCGACGGGCAAGTGCCGAAACAAAGCGCAGGAGACGATTGCACAGACATTACGAAAAAGAACAGCACGCTTAAGGACGCGTGTCAACGGAAGAAAAGGAAGCACTCGACAGCAAGCCGGGAAAAAATGTCGATCTGGACGTGCATGAGAGACGCAAGGAGCAGGATCCCGGACACCCCGAATTGAAGACTTTGTTGCTCAAGCGAACAGCCGTAGCAGTTTTCCCGAACGGCCGTCTGATGTGTCGGCTGCTGCAATGCCTGGAAAGCGGCGACGGCGTCATAATTCGGGACATGCTGACAGCAAGCGATCTTCTGCGCATATTGAACCTCTCCGTTGGTTTCCACCTCTCGGATGCAGATTGGGCCAGAGAAGGCAAGATCCGCGTTGAGATTCTGCACAACATCTTCGCCCCGCTATCTTCGACGACACTGAGATGCCCCGGATTCACCAGGCCGGTCAGGATTCGAGTGCTCTCGCATCCGCCCCGCCAGCGGCCGCAGCGCGCCTCCAACCACGCGACGGCTTATTGTCCGAACTTTCGCCTTTGGCTGATCGCGAACCAGTACCAAGGCCTCCCGATCTCACCAACGGCAAGCATCCTGTCCATGAGCCAACACGACCACGAGAAAGGACCTACGGCAACCACCATAAGCAGGTTCTTGTGCAACATGCACGCCAGGTTCTCTTGCAACCTCCACTACATCTTCCGGGAGAGTCGGTTCGCGCCGACGGCAGAACTGTGCATCACGTTCCAGTATGTAAATATAACGGGATGATTGTACATACGGGAACCTTTCTTTGGCCTGCCAGATTAGCAGCGCACCACTGGACAGTCCCCATCCCCCGATGAATGCACCGATGGCAAAGGGAAGAGCCCGCCGAGCAAGACCAAAAGGTCCAGGAGAGTTCAGCTGGCCGCCAATGCAGCAAAGGTAAGATAAGACGCAGAGTTTGTCCAGACACGTCACATTCATGTCTGTGCGATGCGACGCGCCCTCGCACGTCCTCCGTGATGGCAGCTTTTTGCGGCTCATGCGCAAACCGGCGGGCCTGTTCAGCTGTGAACGTCGCCGAATCATGGAAAGGTATCTCATCCGCAAAGTTGGTTCTTGGCCCAGTCAGGAAGAGAAAGCGCTGCAAAAGTCAAAACGACGCACGGAAAGACAAGCCCACGTCAAGGAGACGGTGTTGTTTGGCGGCTTGCTGCTCGATCATTTGTCGCATTGGCATCCGTTCCGCGAGGGAATTGAGCTTGAACTGAACGCACCGAGTCTGGAAGATGCCTGGTCGCTTCTTCAGCTGAGCGGTACTTGTAAAGCGGGCGCTCGCTGCTTCCACTCGGCTGGGCTGCAAGCCCTGGTGCACCATCTCAGCAAAGTCAAACGGTGCTTAATGGAGCACACGGCCCGCTTGGAGGAGATCCTGCTGAACTGGCTGCAGATCGCCGACCGGACGCTGACGGAATGGCCCCAGTTCTGATCCGACGCCAGCACGTGCCGCAAGAGCACTTCGCTTGTGGCGCGCCGAGCAACAAATACAGAAACAAACACTCGCCGCCTGGCGCCCATGCGGAACAAAAAACTCCGAGCCTTCTCACCGACCATCACTCGCAAGCACTTTCTCGTTCTGACAATTGTGTCAACTTCTTCCACTCCATCGGACGTCTCATTGAAGCAGTTCTGTTGCATTCTGGCTCGCGAAGCAACAGAAGAAGCCCCGGTCCGGTCATCGCGCCGCCGCCCAGCCAGCCATGGCCGACAGGACAAGCAGGACGAACACGACAACAGGGAGCCTGTGCATGTACACCCTGGCGGGGGCGCAGCTGCCCACTGTGGCCTCCAAGGACAAACGCACGACCACCCTCGAAGTAAAGAAGCTGCTGCAGCAAACCCACGGAGTGCCGCGGTTCCGACAGAGACTGTTCAACGGAGCCGAAGTCTTGCGAGACGACGACGAGATCACGCTACCCGCGGACCTCCAGCTCGCACTCCTCGGCCACGAGCCCCTCGCGGACGCAAGCACAGACCAGCTCATTCGAGCCTGCGAGAACGGCGAGCCAGCGGAGGTGGAGTACCTCCTCAACCGGCCCCAAGACGTCAATGCACCGCTCGAGCTGGCACTCGGCAGAAGCAAGCGTGGAGATCGAGTCTTCACCGCCCTCCAAGCAGCGGCAGCAGCGGAAGAACACCACGAAGCCATCGTCGAGCTCTTGCTGGAAGCGGCCGCGGACGTAGATGCGCCAGGCAACAACACGGCACTTTGGTGGGCGGCAGGAGCGGGTCACTGGCGCGCCGTCCGACAACTCCTTCAGGCACGTGCCCTTGCAGATCAAAGAAACCGTCGCGGAGAAACAGCCCTGCTCGCGACAGCTTGGGAAGATCGCTTCACCGCAGCGGAAATACTCCTCGCAGCCCACGCCGACCTCGAGATTCCCGATAACGAAGCCAGGACGCCCCTGGTCGCAGCCTGCGTTGCGGAGAGCTTGTTTGTGGCGACGACGCTGCTTCGAGCGCGCGCCGACTTGAGGCCAGTCTTCCGACACGAAGAGACGGGCCCCGACGCCAAATTGACCGCCTTGAGTGCCGCCGCAAGAGCAAACCAACAAGACAACCTAGCAGCCCTGCTCTGCGCAAACGCCGACATCAATGGCCTCCACGAGAGCTCCGACGGCACGGCGTTGTGGCACGCAGCGAGCGAAGGAAACCTCGAAGCCATGGAGTTTCTGCTGCTGCGCAGAGCGGATCCAGACATCGAGAGCCCCGAAAGCCAAGGAGGCAGCGCCCTCTGCGTAGCAGCAGCCCAAGGAGAATATGCGGCAGTCGCCCATCTGCTGAGCACACGAGCAAACCCGAACTTTCGAAGCCCCTTCACCGCGCCGCCCCTCGTCTTGGCATGCAGGCAGGACGAACCCGCCACCGCGCAACTGCTGCTGCAAGCGCGAGCCCACACCGGAGAACCTGCGCTGCGAGGCTTGCACTTGAGCGAGATCGAGTTCATCACCAGAAAGAGCTGGACACATGAATTTCTCCTCGGTCACATCGAACAGAAAACACGAGACTCCAGGAAGGCCACCTGGACACCAGGCCGCTTCGCAAAACGACACCGACGTCTCAAGCAAAAGGCGTCCCCACGAGGCAGCGGAAAAATCATTGAAATCAAGTACGTCGAATCCACCGCAGCTGGCAAGCGGAAGATGCTGGGCGGCTCGACGACTGTCACAAGGGGACGCCGACCAGCTCGGGCGGAGACGTGGCGAGCCTCACCTGCGCATGGCCTCTAGGCCGGCATGGAAAGTGAACGTGGGCCACGCGCGGAACTCCTCGCCACGGGCCATAAACAGCCAGCCTCATTACAGTCGCTCTGTGTGCCATCTTTCGGAATGAATTACAATGTCAACTGCCGTTTCATTGCAGCCGTCGCCATGAAGTGCGCCGAAGACCCGAACCGACAAAAGAGAGAAAAGATCGCAAGCGGAATCTCGCCATTGTACTCAGGACCTCGCAAGAGCCAGTCCCGCACCCCAAGGTTGACACTGGCACGACAATCGCCGCGATCATTGCGGCTCAAGAGACACCAGCGAAAAGCTAGCAGACGATCGCCAAACGATCTATAGCCGAGCCAAAACATGGCTTGTGTCGATGGCAACCAATTCGAACTGCGGAGGGAAGAGAACGTCGAGGACATGATCCAGGCCGGGACACTAAGCAAACGCTCACGCTTTGCAGAAGCATACAGTTTAAGCTATAGCCGTTGCTCACATTCATTCTTCCCCCGCTGCCTTGGCAGGTTCACTTTCACGGACAAATGTGCTTGAAAAGAATGCCCGCCGATGACAACTGTCTGTTTCACGCCCTCGCGGATCACAGCGGCCAAATCGGTCAGGTCGCGCGAGCCGAAGTCATCGACTTCCTGCAGACCGCAGCTGCGGACCAAGGACCGTACGAAGAGACGTGGCTCGAGGAGCACGACTACCTCACGGCGAAGTCGACCAACTGGGGCGGAGACACGGCGATCATCGCTTTCAGCCTTCTGAGACGCAAGCGGATCATGCTCCACTGGATGGCTGGAGCGGGCTTGATCCTCTCCGACGACAAGACGCATGAGGAAGTCGCGGAGGAGCTGGGGGAACAAGAAAGCGAGGTCATCCACCTATGGTACAACGGCATCAACCATTACGACCTTTTGGTTCCACAGCCGCACCACGCTTCGGCCCCGCCGTCGCCGCTGCCGCCGCCGACATCACCTCCTCCGCTGCCCCCGCCGCCACCGCCGCCGCCGGAAGAAGGCAGACCGCGACCCCGCAACGAAAGAAACAAGCGGCCCAAGACCGCGGCCAAACCGGCGCCCAAGCCCAAGGCGAGATTCAGGGCGGCGCGGCCCAACGGGAACGCACTGCTCCAGGAAGAAGCCGATCAGAACCCTGCTCCGCCGCCGATGCACAGACCGGCACGCTCGCAACACGAGGACATCGTCCAGGATCTGAACAAGGCCGAAGTGACCTCGAACTCCGAGCACCCGCGTCGCAGGCTCGAAGAAGCCTTGCAGCACTTGGCCGACACGCACCTTCGAGACGATCCGCTGCTGCCGCCTTCCGCCAAGATCGAAGACCTGGATGCAGGCGAGGCGTGGCCACGAGTCTTTTGCGCCTTTCGAGACTGCGCCTGGGCCTCCGACAGCGGCACCGAAGAGGACCTGCACGAACACGTCGCCGCAGACCACCTGACGAAGCTCCAGCCGTCGATCGACCGGATGCCACAGCCCATTCCCCGGGACGCGGTCAGGAGCGTCTACAACGAAGCCGTGGCCATCAAGTGCCGCGCTCAAGCCCCCGTCGCCGGATGTTCGCGGGATCGCACATCACTGAATAGCTTCAGCGAAGCCACGGCCGGCGATCAGGTCGAGGCGCTGATCTGCTTCTCGTGCGCCTGCATCCACCCTTGCGTCGCCGAGACGGAAGACAAGGGGGAGATCCAGTGGTGCCGACCCTTGGGGCACGAAGGCGGCGAAGAGCACCGCGAGGCGGCGGCGAGGAGGCTGCACGAAATCTTCGACCTGCAAAAGTACCTCGACGCCTACGACAAGCTGACGGGCGACGTCAAGCTCAGCTCCTTCACGGACTTCCGCGAGTGGCGCCTGCTCGTGCCGGAGCGAGGCTACGTGCTGTGCTGTCCCGAAGATCATCGCTGCAGCGGGCATCCCGAACACGTCACCGAGGGCGTGCTGTGCGACGAGTGCGAGGTGCCACTGTGCCGAAGCTGCGCCAAGCATCTGCGCGACAATCAGCTGCCGCCGCTGAGCCTCCGGAACGACATGTGGACGGGCTACGCGCCCGAACTCCTCCACCAGAGGAAAGTGACGGTGATGGAGATGATCAGCGCCAGCCCCTGCGTGACGACGCTGCTGTGCTTCTCCATGGAGGCCAAGCACCGAGCCGAAGCCGCTCCGCTGGACGCACATGGCGCACAACGCCCGACATCGCCTGGGCGCGCGAGGCAACGCCCTGACCTTCCCGCTGGCCTGGGAGGAGCTGCTGCAGAACCTGCAAGACCACGAGGACCACGAGGAGCGCGTGAACTCCGCGGAAGCCCCGGCCGGCACTTTGCCGCGTGGCGGACGGCAGCTCGGCGACGTGGTGCGGGTGCTCCTGAAGACCAACAAGACGGGCAAGACCACGGAGGACGAGATCAAGACCTTGATTCACCAGGCGACCGTTAGGAGAAGCGTGGTGGTGGACCTCATCCTGGAGATGAAGCGCTTGGGCCACCCGGCCTTCCAGCACGCCGAGGAAGAGGCCGTTCGGCTCGCGGGCAAGGAGCTCCCGGAAAACGGCGTGCCGCCCGAGGTGCTCAAGGTGATCCACACGGCCAACGACGAGAACGACGACGAGGACCAGGAGAAGCTGCAGCCGCAGAAGGCGGCCACCCCGCACGACGGCCGCATCGAAGACGTCGCCAAGGCCGGCGCGGTCTTCGCGAACCAGCGAGCCAGAGCCATCCTCCCCGAGGGCTACAGCGAGGACCGCGAAGACCAGAACGCCGTGGCCGTGGCCGCGCTGAACGACTTGGAAGCGCAGCTCCGCACGGAGCGGGAAAAGAAGGTGGAGACCATCGAGCTGCGGACCGGCAACCGCCTCGTGGACCAGTTCCAGCCGCTCTACTTCGCCACCGCCTTCTGCTTCTGCTTCAAGCACGGCACCGCCTGCCCGGACGTCCAGAGCAACGCCAGGTCGGCGGCGGTCGCGCGCCGCCGCGCCAGGGATCCGACAGCGCCCGAGGTCGACGTCCACGACTGGGCGGCCGCCGTGCAACGCCGAGCAGAGACGCAATTCCGACGCGACTGGACCTTCGGCTTCACGCTCTGGAACTATCTCTTTCGCACCATGGTCAACCTCCAACAGAACAGCTTCGTGTACGCCGTCCCCGACGAAGCCGGCCGCCGCCGAATGCTCACGAACCAAGAGATCATGCACGGGCTCCAGGACGTCCAGCACGCGCTGCACCACGGCAAGTATCTGGACATCAACAACGAGCTCAAGGCCGTGAAGGGCGACCTGTCCAAGGTCCGCTTCGTGCCTGGCCTGGCGCCGGCCGCCCGCAAGGCGCCGCCGAGAGCAGGTCTAAACAGAGCCGACCCTTTGGACCCGTGAACATGGATGCAACAACGAATCGAATTCACGTAAAACGAAACGGATGCCTTGAACAAAAAAACCCTAGCTGCCAGACACAGGTGCTGGACAACATGGAGGCGCGGAGCCGCCACGTGCCCGGCACGCACGAGGTGCGAAAGACCATGAGGCAGCAGACCCACGCCAACCGAGTCTGCTACGGCACCTCGCTCTTCGTCACCTTTTCGCCTTCCGAGAGAGACACGGCCCTCATGCTGCGCCTGGCGCGAGCCAGACAAACGGACCCCGCACTTGAACAAGATCCCACGAAGCCCTTCGAAAGCCGCGCCAAGCCGGACCTCGACGTGGAGTTCTACAGCCTCAACCCCGAGACGCTGGCGGCAGAACTCCCCGAATACGACGAGCGGCGCGCCATGCTCGCCAAGGACCCGCTGGCCTGTGCTGACAGCTTCCGTGTGCTGGTCCAGCTGGCACTGCGCCACCTCTTCGGCGTACGGAACTGCCCCCGCTGCCCGGACTGCTCGTGCTCGGAAGCACCCTGCATGGACGCTTTCGGCAGCAACGCCACGGCCTGCGGGGGAATCTTCGGCCGCATGGACGCGGTCTACGGCTCCATCGAATGCCAAAAGAGCGGCGCTTTCCACGTCCACTTCCAGGCAGCAGCAGACTGAAAAGACACAATATGCCAGGTTCAGGTTAAGCATTTTGCTTTGTGTATAGAACGATACGCGCCATGGATGCCTACGAACTGTAGGACAGCTGCCGCAACCAAAACGAAGAAAGTGGAAGCACGTGTATATAAACTCATGCATCGCACATGTGCACCAATGTGCACCATTCCATGCGTTGCCCCCGCCGGCAGCTCTTCGTCCAGTGCTACCACCAGTTCACACCGCTCTCCGAGCTCCAGAAGTTGGGGGCCCGGCACCGCAAAGAACTGCTGCAAAAGTACTGCGCGTACACTGCCCACGTCAGCCGCACGATCTACAGCCGTGTCGACGAGTGGCAGGAGTTGCGCGCTGACACGGAGGAAGCCTGGCCGGAGTTCCGAAGTTGCACGCTCGCGCTCAGCCGCCCCAAATACCAGAGGGCGGACGCACAGATGAAGGCAACACAATGGCGCCGTCAGTACCTGGAAAACGACGTGGAGCGATTGCAGCAGATGAAGCAGCACCACGTGCACTTGGCCAAGACGCCCGGCGGGCCTCGACTGCCCCTGACGCATTGCCGCGACACGCGCGACCCCACGCTTTGCAAAGCCGGCTTTCCCAGAGACAAGCGATTGGTGGAAGACACGAAGTTGATTTGCAAGGGCTTGGCAAAGAAGATGGACATGCCCGTGAAAGGCAAAAGGAGCATGCTGGGCATGCTCTGGGGGCCCTGCAACGACCCCAGCCTGAACGGCAACCATCCGGCCCTGCTGGCGGGCCTCCGCTGCAACGGCGACGTCCAAGTGCCGTACCGTTTCCCCGTCACAGAAGATCTCCACGACGACCAGGAGGACTGCAACGATCCCACCTGCCGAACAGCAGACCTCGTCGACTTGATCCGCGAAGCCCAGCTCACCCAAGCGGCCCAGGCCGGCTATGCCTGCGACTACCAGAACAAGCGCCTCCCCATCGCCGTGCACGAGACGAAGGAATGGCAGAAAAGTCAGCAGGACTTGGCGGCGGAGCTCGAAGGCAACACTTCCAGCGGTTACGTGGGGGCTCGCGCGGCCAAGCGCCTCATGACCCAATGCTATGCGCGAGGGGTCTGCCGCGGCGCTGTCGAGTGCGCCAACCTCGTGGACCGCGCAGGACACAAGGACCCCACCCACGCCGAGTCCATCAAAACGGCACCCGTAGCAGAGATCTCTCTGGCCGTCGGTGTCCGCTTGCTAGAAGCAGCTGCTGCGAACGAAGCGCTGCCACCCGAACGCGAGAGAATCCAAACCGACGGCAGGTGGCACAGCTCCAAGAAGACTATCAGCGGGCCGCAACTCTGGACAGTCTACGGCCAGCGCGGTCGCG
Source organism: Symbiodinium sp. CCMP2592 (assembly GCA_905221615.1). Classification (NCBI taxonomy): domain Eukaryota; class Dinophyceae; order Suessiales; family Symbiodiniaceae; genus Symbiodinium; species Symbiodinium sp. CCMP2592. The sequence goes on from CAJNDT010001483.1 coordinate 41,776, forward strand.
ATCCACGCGTCCGACACTTGTCCGCCTACGAGTTCGCCCGGCACTACCACTGCCGGATGGCCAAGCACCCCTGGACCGTCGCACGCCAAGAAGCCGCGGAGCCCGAAGAGTATCATGCCCTTCTTACCGACAAAGGCAAGAACAAGATGGCAGCACGAGTCTCCAAGCAGCATCTGCAGCCTGGTGACGATTACCGCATCAAGGAGAAGGGTGGTTCGGATTGGATGCCGCTCGGCACCGGCCAGTTGTCACAGAAGTTCCGCCACGACTGGATCATTGTTCCCCGCAAGAGGCCCCACGTGCCGGTCCTGTTCGGTGCCCTCGGAAGCCGAAGCGACGAGGAGCAGGCCATGAAGATCCTGGTGCTCTTCCGGCCCTGGACCAGCAATCCTGAAGATGCCACGGACCAAGTGCGTTACATCGGCGACCTTCGCCCGCCGGACGACATGGGCAGCTGGCGGCGTGCCCTGCAACTCTGGCTGTCCACATGGGGCTTCCCCACGGAAGAGGTCAAGCGCTACGTGCTGAACTACGCCTTCGTCTTCTGTCTCCCGCGACAGTATCAGCCGGACGACGACTTGGCGGCCAACAGCGACAACGAAGGCCTCGAGGACGTCCTGTACAACTTGGAAAAAGACGACCTCGAGATCGCCGCCAAGACGCGCATCCGGGGAGAGAAGGAAGCAAACGACGACGACCAAGACAATGCCGAACCGACGCCGGGGGATCGCCAGCGAGCGCTCACGAAGGACATGTTCGACCTCTCCAAAGACATCTGGCTCCAGCAGCACAGAGCGGACGACGACCCGGTCCGCAAGTTTGCTCAGACCCGCCTCCGAGACGTGCAAAACCGCCCCGGTATCGAGGACGCCAAGCGGCTCCACGACGCGGCCAAGGCCTCGCGCAGCCGCAAGGGAAGCAGCAGCGACCGAGCCCGTGGAGAAGCCGGAGGAGAGCACGTCGGAGGACTCTTCGGCACACACAGGCCTTCTAAGGTGAACTTGCGCAACGTCTTCGACCGAGAGTTGCTGGACCGGTGGCTGCACACCGTGCACACTCGGAAATGCCGAGCGAACGACGAACAGTTCCAACTCGTCCAGCTCGTGGTCGACAGAATTCTCGTCGAATACAACCTCGTCCCGCCCGAAGACACCGCACGCAACAGCCGCGAGCCGCTGGTCTGGCTCCTACACGGCCCGCCCGGCACCGGCAAGTCCCACGTGCTGATGTTCCTGCGGGAGCTCTTCGACGACTTGCTGGGTTACGTGCAGGGCATCGACTACCAGGTGGCAGCCTTCCAAGCGACGAATGCCGCCGACGTCGGGGGCCAGACCCTGCACGCGGCCTGCGGCCTCAGCACGGACAAGTTCAGTTTGGACAAGCCCAACAGCCCCGACACGGCTCGACGCATGGCGCTGTGGCGCTGGCTCATCGTGGACGAGATCGGCATGGTCAGCGCCCGCCTGCTGGCACAGGTGGAGCAGCGGATCAAGGACGCCGTGCCCGCGGCCGGCGCCTGGAAGCACAAACACCACCGCCCGAACCAGGCCCGATGCTTCGGAGGCGTCAACGTCTTGTTCATGGGCGACTTCCACCAGCTCCCCCCGCCCGAAGGCGGCAGCCTGTCGGAGCCACCGACCGAGCTCAGGAAGAGCGGCGCCGCTGCCAATGCGGCGCCCCAGGACCCGCAAGTGGACCGCGGGCGCGAGCTCTTCTGGAACGACGAGGACGCGGTGCAGGGCGTCACGGAGCTGCTTGAGCGGGAAAGGTCCAAGGACGCCTGGTGGAACGAGGCTCAAGACCAATTGCAAAACTAACATCCACCCGCAAATCACACGCACCCACCCATAAAACCAGCAAGACCCGATGAACAATACGTTCTACAAGCAAGAACCGGATTGTTTGTCCTGCCGACAGGTCGTGGACGAGATGCGTGCCGGCTGCCTCTCGAACAAGAACTGGAGATACCTGCACGGCAAGGAAGTCGAGGGCTGCACCCTGAGCGCGGAGGAGCGTGCATCGCGCCAGCGAGTGGTGACCTCCGCCGCCGACCCGCGACTGCTCGAGCAGAAGTTCCTAACCGCCCCGGTGATCGTGGCCAACAACGATGCGAAATACCAGATAAACAAGGACCGCGCCGCCGGCTACGCCCGGGCCGCCGAAACTCCCCTGGTCTGGTCCGTCGCGAAAGATGCCGCCGGGGCGCAGGTGCTCCAGACACAGGCGTGCGACAAGGACGCGAAAATCCGCTGGCTGCAGTACCACGACATGGACACCGAGGGCCTCGCCGGCATGCTGCCGCTCGCCATCGGCATGCCGGTGGCGCTTACGCAACACGTGGACCGCTCCAGCAAGTCGCTGCTCAAGGGCCGCGTCGGCTACGTGCACTCCTGGGACTGGTTGGAGAACGACCAACAGCCCAAAGTCGTGTGCCCCGCTCAGCCAGGCACACACATACGCATGTGCAGCATAAAGCCACCAATGCGAACTTGTTCTGGCTCGCACATGCCGCAAAAACAAGCAAGGTACGTCAAATTCGAGAAGGCCGACTGGAAGCTCGACGGCGCGACGGAGCCGGGCCTCTACCCGATCGAGCCCTGCACTCGCCGATGGCATCTCGACAAAGGAAGAAAGAAGCCGGTGCTCCCGGTGAAACGGACGCAGCTGCCCCTCATTCCCGCCTTCGCCATCACGGCCCACAGCAGCCAAGGAAAAACTCTGCCGCTCCTCCGCACCGCTCGCAAAAACAGAAAGTATGATCAACAACTGAGCATGTGCATGCATGAAGCGGCTCCAGCAGAGGTCGGCCGCGCTGCTGGACCTTCAGGTGGACCGCCGGACGCACACTGCCTTCGGCACCGTGGCAACCAGCAGGGTGCGCAGCCGCCACGACGTCCTGATCCTGCGCCCCTTCGCCGAGTGGATCTTTCAGCGAGGCGCATCGGAAGGGCCTCAACTTCTTTTACAGAAATTGCGCGGACAAGTGACTTACAAAGAGATCCGCCAATCGCACTTTCCCTTCGCCGGGTGCGCGGGCTCCTGCCAGCAGAACAAGACGCTGGACCAATTCTCGGACGTCCAGTGGCAGCGTGCTCGGGCAAATCGCCCCGCCACCTGCCTCGCCTGCGAGACCCTGGAAAAGCAGAAGCGGCAGCAGACTCGCTACATCGACGTTACCAAAAGGAACAAGTTCCAATGCGCCGGGTGCAAGATCGAGAAGATCGAGGATGCTTTCCCACGAGCCCAACTCAACCAGAAGGATGCCGAGACACGACAACGGTGCTTGACGTGCCTTCGACAGAAGCAAGCACTTCTCTGTCCAAGATGCAAGCTCGACAAGCCGCGGAGCGATTTCCCGGCACCGATGCTCACCCTGCCGGACAACGCCCTCGCCTGCCAAGCATGCCTCGACCAAGTGCCGGACGTTGGAAAAGTAGCACGAACGGGATGGTTTCAGTGCCGAGGGTGCGAGAACCACTTTCCGAACGAAGGTGCCGGTGACAAGGACAGGCAAAGATGCCTCAATTGCGCAACAGGGACTTCGAAGAAAAGAGGCTGGAGAAAGTGCAGGAACTGCAAGAAAGACTTTGCCGAACCTGCAGAATCCAAAGAGCGACGGTGCCCTGAGTGCCGAGCTACAACCACGCCAAAAGCGCGTGCCAAGCGCAAGAATGCGCCTTCCCATCCCGAGATGTGAGCAACGTCTCAGCAGAGCCAAGCGCAAATGGACAGATCTGCAAAAAGACTTGGCGGCTCGCAGTGCGCATTTTCTTGTGACTATTCAAAATGCCAATATTTCATGTTGCTTTATTCGATTTTCTATGATGTACAAATAGCAATAATGAGACTATACTGATATTTTGATGTGTACATCTTATATGTATATATACATACATATATATATATATATATGTATCATAGGGGCTGGCTAAACAATTCACATTTTTTAAAATGATCTCCTTATATGTGAAATATTTTGTCTTCGCAAAGCATCTTATATTGACCGCCAGGGTTTGAGTTACTATTCTTCATCATTTGTACATATTTTAAATGGACCATAGTATACTCTCAAGTAAGCATCTGCAAAACAGAATTTTCGACTCGCAATCAAGAATATTTCGTGCAACTATTCTCCAGCTTGCAGGATTAACTGAAATGAAATACTACTACGACAATACAAGCACTGCTTGCATAAATTCATTCAACCAAGCAGCCAATTATTTCAATATAGAAAATTATCACGAATCAACTTACTCTGCTATAGATATGCAGAAATAATGTATCCAGCAGGCCGGTGGGCCCTGTCGGCGCTCCGCTACGGCCTCCCCTGCTTTTTGCCGTTCGAAGGCGGCGAAATATGCGGTGTGCCTTCTCAGCGCTTCTACTGTCCCAGCAAAGTGTATGCCGTGTCACCGCTAAGCAGAGGGTCGGAGACAGTACCATCCGCAGAATATCGAAAAAAGGTGTGATGTAGGAATCCGCCTTAGAACTTCGGAACAAGATTAGCATCTTCATCCTAAAGAATAAGACGTTTGAACAAGGAACTGGTGACTACATCTTCTTCCTCAGGATTTCGCTCGAGGATTTGGACTTTAGGATTGATGCTTTAGGATTTAGGCCTTCGACTTTCGGAATAAAATTTGGGCCTAACCAAATCTTAAAGAGAAAGAGCTAGAAATAAGAACGGGCGGCTAATCTTATTCTTAGGGTTTTCACTTAAGGATTTAGGATTAAGAATTTAAGCTTTGAGATTGCGGACTTGGATTTCGGAATAAGAATTAGCGACTAAAATTTCGGAATGTGATTTCGAAATCAGAACTGGGAAACAATATCTCGGAATAAGATTTGGGAATGAGATTTGGACTGGAACTCTGAAGAATCGATCGAAGGAGTTTCGCTATCAAATTTATGTTCATAAAGAGTGCGCTTTAGATCAGGCTGGCATGTGATTTTGGAATGTTGGCAAAACAAAACCTAAAATATGACGAACAACAATTGCGAAAAGTGTTTACGGTTTGAGATTTAAGCTTGGGCGTGTCATGCCAACCAACGAAATAGCCTAAAACCGCGTTGTTCGAGACGATATGTTGTTGTTCCTATGCTTTGTATCAACAATAATCACGAAATTTAATCGCGAAAAGGGCTTAAGGTTTAGGGTTGCAGAAAGCGCATGCGATGTTAGTCACATGACTAGCAAAAACTGCGAACCGGTAAGAATGTGCTTGTTCTTATGTTTGCTAGAGAAACTACTACGAGAAGCATATGCGAAAAGGGTTTAGAGTTCAGGGCTTAAGGCTGCACATGTCATGTTGATTCTCAAAATCAAACCAACGCTTGAATCGAAAAAAAAGTTCTACATATCTTCCACACACAGGAAAGCAACAAAAACAGCGAAAAGGGTTTAGGGGTTAAAGTTCAGGATTCGAGGCTACTCGTGGGTAAAGTTAATCAGACGAATACAACTGCATCCGCATCGACCGAAAAACAACTCATTATTGCGATGTTTTCCATCGAGGACAAAACGAAAACAATTGCGATAAGGGATTAGGGTTTGGGGTTTAAGCTTGGGCGTGTGATGTCAACCAAAGAAATAAATTGAGTGAAACGGTATGTGTTTGTTCTTAAGTTTCGTGTTGACAATAATCACGAACTCGAATCGCGAAAAAGGTTTAGGGTTTAAGGCAGCGCATAGGATGTCAGTCACACAACTAACAAAACCTGCGAACCGGAGAAAATGTACTTGTTTTTATGACTGCTACCGAAACTAGCACGAAGAACATATGCGAAAAGGGTTTAGAGTTGAGGTCTTAAGACCGTGCATGTAATATTGATTGTATAATTCAAAACGACGCCGCAATCGAAAAAGAAAACGTTCTATACATTTTCCAACCCACAGAAAAGCAACAAATACATCGAAAAGGGTTTAGGGTTTAAAGTTTAAGTTTCGAAACTACTCGTGGGTGAAGTTAATCATACGAATACAGAAAAACAGCGTCGACCGAAAATCAACTCATTATTCTTATGTTTTCCATTAAGGACAAAACGAAAAACAATTTCGAAAAGGGTTTAGGGTTTGGGGTTTAAGCGTTTTGCGTATGATGTGAACGAAAAAAAACTACAAAAAAACGGATGGAGCGAAACGATTTGTGTTTGCTCTTATGCTTTCTACTGGCAATAGTCCCGAGTTTGATTCGCGAAAGAGTTTAGGGTTTAAGGCAACACATCCGACATTAGTTATATGACGAAAAATATTTCTGCACTGAAAAATCACAGAATCATTATGCAATTGGAAATTATAAGATATCGACAATTTTTAAAAAATAGAATCCAGCATCATCGCACCGCAAAATTTGATTTAATATTAGTATATATATTTATAACATCAGCTGCAAGACTCAATTATCTATTTTATTCGCATCCGAATTTCTGTTGCTCTCATTCTAATCCATTTAGAAAATTTTGATGGCATAAAATCAATAGAAAGTCTGAAAATTCAAAACGAAACGAAATTTTGAATTAATTTAAAATGGAACGAAACTCCTGAATTATTCTCTTCATAATCTGAAATATCAAAAAACTTGAATCGCAAATTGAAATGACTGGTTCGTGTAAAATTCATTATTCATATAGCTCATTTATAATTGAAAAATATGGTGCAAAAATACATGACGTAGTGCTGCGAAATTCAAGATAGAAAACTGCAAAGACATATCTAGAAATTATTCTTGTTATTAGTATCAAACGATGCAAAGATAGAATATATATAGATTATTCAAAACCTAGAAGAAAGAATCGGAATTTATTTGATAATCCAATAATTCATAATAATTTCCAATATCCAATTTCCCAATTCAACATTTCGAAAGTTAAAGATCCATTAATAAGTTTAATGGAGAATCAAGAATATATTATGTCAAAGAATATCGAAAATACGAGAATCTTAGAAAAGAACAAAGAATCTATTAGTATTATTAACTGAACTATGGAGATTAGTATTAAATATTCTTCTTATCTTCAAAGGATTCGAAATCAATTATTTATTTCGTGCTGAAACTAAAGTCAGAGCAAAAGATATCTATAGAATTCTTAAAGATTTGCAGGAATTATAATTGAATAAATTCAAATTCCCAATAGAATTTCTTTTTTAAAACTCATCCATATTCAAAGTTTCATAAACAATTCTATATATTTAAAATTCCCACCATTGTCGAAATCAAAATTGAACATTTTTGCAAAAATCAAAAAGTTCAATATCATTGCACGGGTAGATCTCATATAAATTTAATTGATTATTTGCAGAAATAATGCGGGATTGTTAATTTTATACTATTGTCAAATCTTACATAATGAATGAAAAATAAGAACTTTTCATTTAGCCGATAATATATTGTAAATATTAAATTTTGAGATAAGCAAAAAATATGTATATATATATATGAATAATTGAATTCTTGTAAAATCAAATAAACAGAATTTAATGCTATACGAATATATATTGAGATAGATATTCCAATAACATTCTGAAATATAATGAATACGAATTCTTCAGATTCTTATGATGATATCGTTAAAGCAAGAATGCTTTTGATTATTTCAAAAATTCAGAGACCAAATTAGTTTAAATAAGAATCCAAAATATTAGTAAGTTATAAATATTGAAATGAAAAATTTGATATAGCAATAATTTCATTATCAAACTACCAGAATATTTAATAAATACTTGAAAATGTGAAATAATTCATCTCAATCAAGAGTTGCAAATATTAGTTGAAAAATCGCAACATCTATAAATCCAAGATAGCTAATAAAAACTATATCGATGGAATTTTTTCCAAACTCATCATATGCTAAATTATATATGTATATGAATTTTGGTCTTGCTCGTGCGAATCGAATTTTTCGCTATGATAAAATGATTATAAAAAAGCTATTTTTCAATTTATCAGAAACATATATATCAATAATATGCATATAAATATCTTAATTATCGATCATTTAAATATGATTATGCATATCTATCGAATATCCTGGTGAATGATAATGATAAATAGCCATCTCGATTCTGAGAATCAGACCCGCCCTCCAGCCCTTATCCATAACGACGCATATACGTAACATACAATTTAACTCCCATACAACCCACCCCCGCGACGCAATATACGCACACCACACAACACGCTCCCGCACAAACACTCACGCACACACCCAAACCCACACAACCACAACCAAGCCCGAGCCCAAGCCCCAGCCCCAACCATACACACACACACGAACACAAACACACACACACACACAAACACACACACACACACACAAACACACACACACACACACAACACACACCTACACCCCCACACGCCCACACGCACACGCCCACACGCACATCCCCACACGCACACCCGCACACGCACACACGCACACGCCCACACGCCCACACGCACACGCCCGCACGCACACACTTGCCCACATGCACACACAGGCACACACGCGCGCACACGCCCACACGCACGCACACGCGCACACGCCCACACGCACGCACACGCCCACACGCCGACACGCCCGCACACACGCACACACGCACACACACGCACACACGAACACACGCACACGCAGGCACACACAGGCACACACACACACAAACACACACACGCACACACACACCCACACCCGCACAGCCGCACACCCGCACACACCCACACACACACACACACACGCACACACTCGCACACACGCACACACGCACACACGCACACACGCACACACGCACGCACGCACACACGCACACACGCACACACGCACACACGCACACACACACGCACACACGCACACACGCACACACGCACACACGCACACACGCACACACGCACACACGAACACACGCACACGCAGGCGTACACACACACGCACACACACACACACACACGCATACACGCACACACGCACACACGCACACACGCGCACACACACACACACACGCACACACACGCACACATGCACACACGCACACACGCACACGCACGCACACCCACACCCACACACGCATGCACACACCCACACGCACACACGCACACGCGCACACCCGCACACACGCGCACGCACGTACGCGCACACCCCCACACACGCACACACGCACACACGCACACACGCGCACACACACACACACACACACACACACACACACACACACACTCACGCACACACACACACATCGAGAATCTTCCGTTTCGTATGAACTCTCACCGATTCACGCATTTCTCCAATCACGGAGTCTTTAGAACCTTCTTCCATACAGCTGACCGAGCACCCGATCGTCCGTTGTCCACGTCCGCCTGTCGTCCCTCAACTTGTTCGTTCGCGATCTGTCCTCTTCGGTTCATTTATTTCTCCGATTATCACGTCCGTTCGTCCAGACTTCCATCCGCGTTCGCCCATTCGTTCGTTCAGCGCTTGAAACGTTGCTCTATTCGTCTATGCATCTTTCCGGCCGTTCCTGGGATTGTCCGTTCATCCGTCCGCCCGTCGGTCCATGTTCAATCAAGTGTTTGGCAGCTTTAAGTTTGGGCTTTGCGGTCTCGACGTTGGAGTTGTGGTGATTTGGGTATCGGGATTGGCTTGTAATTAAACGAAATCATAAATTCAAATTTGTTTCGGGAATTGTCGTTTTTGTTTTCCTATCGTGTCGCTGCATTTGCGGACGCGTGCGTCCGTCCGTACCTCCTGACCTGGTCCATCCGTCCGGCGCCCAGTCGTGGGTCCGCCCGAACGAACGCGGGCAAGGTTCGCGTCAACGAACGCATTAGAGGAATCGGCCGGAGCCCCTTGTTTTCCCATGAGGGTTGACCAGGGCGCCAGCTGCGCTGGCGGACCCTAAACCCTAAACCCTAAACCCTAAACCCTAAACCCTAAACCCTAAACCCTAAACCCTAAACCCTAAACCCTAACCCCTCAACCCTAAACCCTAACCCAAACCCCTAACCCCTAAACCTAGCACGGAAGATGCAAGAGGAGGCGTCCTAACTTGAAAATGTGCACAGAACCCCATTCCGACACACATTTTTGCTTCAGCACGGAAGATGCTAAGAGACGTGCTAACTTGAAAATGTGCACGAACCCCATTCCGACACACATTTTTGCTTCAGCACGGAAGATGCTAAGAGACGTTCTAACTTGAAAATGTGCACAGAACCCCATACCGACACACATTTTTGCTTCAGCACGGAAGATGCTAAGAGACGTGCTAACTTGAAAATGTGCACAGAACCCCATTCCGACACACATCTTTGCTTCAGCACGGAAGATGCTAAGAGACGTGCTAACTTGAAAATGTGCACAGACCCCATGCCCCGACACCCTTTTTGCTTCAGCACTGAAGATGCAAAGACGTGCTAACTTGAAGGTGCACAAGAACCCATTCTCGACACACATTTTTGCTTCAGGCACGAGATGCTAAGAGACGTGCTAACTTGAAAATGCACAGAAACCCCATCCGACACCATTTTTGCTTCATCCACGGAAAGAATCCCTAAGAGACGTGCTAACTTGAAAATTTGGCCAGAACCCCATTCCGACACACATTTTTGCTTCAGCACGGAAGATGCTAAGAGACGTGCTAACTTGAAAATGTGCACAGAACCCCATTCCGACACACATTTTTGCTTCAGCACGGAAGATGCTAAAGAACGGACGAACTTGAAACTGTGCCCAGAACCCCATTCCTACACACATTTTGCTGTCAGCAACGGAAATGCTAAGACGACGTGCTAACTTGAACAATGTGCACAGAACCGCCATTCCGACCACACATGTTTGCTTCGCACGGAATCTTACCTAAGAGACGGGCTAACTTGAAAATGTTGTCACAGACCCCATTCCGACCACATTTTTGCTTAAGCACGGAAGATGCTAAGAGACGTGCTAACTTGAAAATGGTGCACAGAACCCCATTCCGACACACATTTTTGCTTCAGCACGGAAGATGCTAAGAGACGTGTTAACTTGAAAATGTGCACAGAACCCCATTCCGACACACATTTTTGCTTCAGCACGGAAGATGCTAAGAGACGTGCTAATTTGAAGATGTGCACAGAACCCCATTCGCCGACACACTTTTTTGCTTCAGCCACGAAGATGCTGAAGAACTGCTAACTTGAAAAAATGGTGCACAGAACCCCATTCCGACACACATTTTTGCTTCAGCACGGAAGATGCTAAGAGACGTGCTAACTTAAAATGTGCACAGAACCCCATTCCGACACACATTTTTGCTTCAGCACGGAAGATGCTAAGAGACGTGTTAACTTGAAAATGTGCACAGAACCCCATACCGATACACATTTTTGCTTCAGCACGGAAGATGCTAAGAGACGTGCTAACTTGAAAATGTGCACAGAACCCCATTCCGACACACATTTTTGCTTCAGCACGGAAGATGCTAAAGACGTGCTAATTCGAAAATGTGCACAGAACCCCATTCCGACACACATTTTTGCTTCAGCACGGAAGATGCTAAGAGACGTGCTAACTTGAAAATGTGCACAGAACCCCATTCCGACAGACATTTTTGCTTAAGCACGGAAGATGCTAAGAGACGTGCTAACTTGCAAATGTGCACAGAACCCCATTCCGACACA
>CAJNDT010001484.1:0-17500 GCA_905221615.1 Symbiodinium sp. CCMP2592
AAGAGCCTGTGCATCATGTAGCATGGACTCACGACAGCTTGCTGAACTCTATATTCGTTTGATCTACTTGGCTATAGAATTCCATACTCACGTCCGATCTGTGGGGCCCAGACCCCTTTGCCGTACTTTCTCACGAAGACATAGACATTCTCCCCGATGTAGCGGTCATCTTCTGAACCTGCGTGGTTTCATGTTTTTCAGCTAGCTTTTGCGTAAAAGGTTGGTGGATGATCGGCCCTATAGTAGGATCGAGGACTTTGGGTTTAAGGTACTTTAGGGGTTTTCGAGTGTTGAGGATATAGGGTTCGATCGGGGTTCAGGGTCTTGGCGCCCACAGCTACAGGTTCTTTAAGTCTGGCAGGGTTTATAGGCTTCTGGTCGGCAGTTCTTTGGGGCTTGGGCTTTCGGACTGCGGGTCTATATGTTCTCGCGCACTACGGAGGTCTTAGGCTTGCGGTTTTGGAATCCAGGCCATGCGAACTATTTCAACTCAGGATTACCGGCGAGAGCGGAGAATTACGCAAAAGCTGCAGTCTTTCTCACCCCAGCAAGATTTCGCGAACGGTCATCAGACACAATAGCCTGCACTCGAGCACAGTCCCTGAGCTGCGCGGTTCCCATAGCAGCAGACGTTTCAACGATCGACCGACATGTTGACTCTTCGCGACTGGACTATTGGGGCTCGGGACTAGATTGGGGTGTAGTATATACTGTCGAACGATGGATGTTTGCCTGCCGCTACCCTGAATTAGGCATGATTAGCCTCCTAGGGTGAGACAAGAAACCTGCCTGTGCCATCAACTCGCTATACAGCTGGAGTACAGCCTAGACACTACGTAAATCACGAGCACAGAGTGACCTCACAAGTTTGTAATCAACTAGCAATGAGCTCCTGTGGTTCCATCTTTAGCACAGCCTGTGACAAGGCAGCGAACAGGAGTTCGGTAGCGAACTCCATCCATCTAGATGCACAAAACGCATTTTCAAACGCAGAAGCTACCTGGTAGCATACACCGCGTGTTTCTATGAAGGAAGAAAGCAAACCCCCAGCTTCAGCCCGCGCAGCCAAGATCACTGGGTGTCCTCGGGATTTTTCTTCGCGGCCTTGGCCTTGCGCAGCTTGCTCAGCTGCTGCCTCAGTCAAGCTATAAAGCGCGAGGCTAGGTGTCGATAGAATCAAAGCCCGGCAAGACCGACCTACTTAATAGATGCAGTCCCGGTTGCTTGTGCGAAGCCTCCAAAGTGCTGGCTTTGCTCATCCTAAGCAGCATTCAAGTGCGGTGTTGCAAGCACGATACATGCATGCCCGCATACTAATTCTAGGACAAGGTTCAGCTTTGTAGTCTTCTTGAAGAGCTCGTGACAGTCACTGGTCATCCTCAGATACTGATAGGTGCAGCACATACATGCTCCAGCATCGGGAAATTCAGAGTTTCACGCGAATCTTGAGCGGCTGAGTAGCTTCTCCGAAAAGCCATTGATCCGACCTTCAGCCTTGATATCAGCCATGTCCTCGTAAACCGTCTCAAACTCCCTGCTCATATCGTCGAGCTTGCGGATGGTCCTGAGGTCAACATGCGAAGCTTCAGGCTACACGGATATCGCAGAGGCATCACCGTGCTTGAAGCTTTGTGCAGGATGATAAGGGTTTACAGGTTTTAGGGCTTCCGGTGCTTTCTGTATTTCTTGCAGACAACAGTCGCATCACAGCTCTTGTCACCCGCAGCTGCCGCTCTCATCTTGTCGAGAAAGCTTGCAAGGCTGTTCTTTGCTTTCAACGTAGCATTGAGATGCTCAGTCAGCACAGCAGCAACCTTAACTTTAAGTTGCAGGGAGAGAACTATAAGCACAGTGCAGCATGGCAGGACGGAGGCTTCTCCAAACGACTCGTGTGCGATCCCAAGAGGCAGGCTTCTGCTTGTCGCCTTCCTTGCTCGGTTCCCCACGATGAACCAAAGGATCATCAGCACCGAAGTCGAACCCGTCGAGCTGAACCCGTGGTTTGAAGTTCAACTCGTCTCCCCCGGTGCCCTCATACTTCTTCTCGTGGGTCAAGCTCTCCATGTCTTCCTTGGACAAGGTTCCTTCTGTCCTGATATTGACCCAGTACTCCAGGACATCCTCATCGTACTCACACTGCCTCAACCGGCGCAACTACATGCTAGATTCTGGAAGACCTAGGCTGCGGGGTTTCAGGATCCTTGCTAACTTCGCAGGGGTTCTATTGGGTAGCTTCCTTGGGTACGTAGTGTATGCACAATACGGGGCCCCAGGTTCAAAGCAGTGCGACTCAGGCATACAATATGTGAGACCAGGCAAGACACCTTAAATCTTACAAGTTTGCGTAATCTTCAAGATCGGGTTCCAGAAGCCAGAGAAAACCGAGTGCTCTAAGACTCTAGAGTGCTGATGTGAGTGTAAATGCAAACAATGCATGTAGTCGGAAGATTATGAACAAAAACACATGGTAACTACTTTGATCCATACACGCATATAAGGTTCAACACAGGAATATCGGAGGCATGGCTGTAAACTCCTTGAAGGCACAAGCAGCTAAGATTATATAGTGCGAACAACTCGGTTTGCACCAGGCATAAAACCCCACCAACCATGCAAAGAAGCTCCTAAACCTATCTCGAATCCAGGTTCTGTAAAGTTGAAGAGGAATTGGGGCTAAAACGCCTTAGGGTTTTTACGCTGTAAAGCCTTACAACATCTAAGGCAGGTTCTCGAAAGTAGCGAACAACTTGCTGCCAGGCTGCCGAACCAAGCCCTTGCTCTCCGCCCATTTCACGATCTTCTCGATCCGAGTCCTGAGCTGAATTCGGGTGGGACTACACATGGGTTGAGACCCTGTCGTACATTTCATATATGGGGAGCTGCAGGAATAGATTGCGTTCAGGGACCGACACTGTGGAGATAGTTAAATTCATGCAAGGTTCGCGCTGTAGCTCAGCTCCGTTCTCATATCATCTCGAGAGTAGAAACCTCCCTTGACGGTGAGCTTCTTCTTTCGAGTTGTCACACACAAGACTGTCACGGACTCCAGGAACACAGCCTTCAAGTAAGAATCGCGCACCGAGACATACAGTTGTGCTTCCCAAAATTGATTCTACAGCATCGTATGTATTTGCATGGAAGTCGGAAAGCAGCCTAGGCAGGACACCCTTTCATGCCTGATCCTAGGGAGTTTATTGGTTCTATAGCTAGGAGATCAATACCTTATTAGGACTTTGAAAGAACTCTCCCGGCCCACCTTGACACCTCCACTCTTGGCCCACATTTGGTACAGGGTTGTACGACCTTTTGCGGCATCGTTAAACATCTCGAAGATATTCTCCGGAACCTCAAGATGTCCGCTGCACGGCTTCGGTGTGCAAATTCTCCTGACCTTGCTTTTCTCGTTCTTGTCCAAAGTGGCACTTGTCAACACCCTGGGCTCCTCGTTCTCATCGTCTGAGGTCGCAGGCGACCGGGTCCTCTTCGTGCCGCGTGGCACTGTGCCTTTCTCGGCACCGGGTGCAGGCGTAGAAGTCGCGGATTTGGGCGGGCTGGAGGGCTTTGGCAATGTCTCGGGTTCCTGGGCACTACGGTTTTTTAGTTCAGCTAGAGGGTTTCTATATAGGCAGGTTGGTGTCATACGGATCGATCCAGGGCTGAGGGTTTATTAGGGTTTAGACGATCGACCTGTTGGGTTTTTTAATACTATCGATAGATATCGATTGCATGAGACTTAATGAACTGGCAAGGAACGGTAGTCCTTTTCAAGTTGGCCACCGGGGGAGCCGAAGCGGGCTGTCCCGCCTTGCTTGCATCCAGAGCAGCCTGCTGCTTCAGGATGACGGTTTTCATGAGCTCCATCTGCTGCTTCATTGCCTAGGAATGAGCTTGCCAGATCGAACTTCTTTTATAGGTCAGAGGCCCAGTAGCTTCTCGACTCAGGTGATCACAAGTTACGTGGATTCACGCAATCACTGCTCATAAATCTGGCTCAATATGGTTCTCGAGGATTAATATGCAGACACAACGGGAACTACGCACCGAAGGAAAACATAGCTCATGTGCCTATAGCACAAATCAAGCAGCTGTAAGGGCTATCCAGGTTTTAGTCCGTTATAGAGCAAAGCATCTTATATCTGCATGGGGCTGGGGCTTTCTGTGGTCACTGCTTCATGGTTTGGGGGCTCGGCGAGAATATTGTGCTTCAGACTGCGGGACTTGGTCGCTAAAGTATGTTTCGGGGTCCTATAGTAGATTTGGTTCCTAGGCACGGGAAGATCTTGCATGATGCAAGCTATATAGAAAATACGCGAGATCATATATGGGATGGGACCGAGATACCTGAAGTTCAGGGTCAGGCGAACGCGCAGGCGTGGAAGGCGAAGTCACAGGGGTCGGTGTGGCTGGCGACGGCAGATGGTGCTCATCATATTCCGATTTCACCTGAGTTGGGATTGCTTTCGGCTTTAGGGCTAGAGGGTTCTGACCAGTACATGTCATGTGGGCAGCATATATGACCGACGGCGTAGTACCAAGGCACGGGAACAAGAGCAGCACAAGGGGCTGGCTCACGCTTGACAGGCGAAGCTCGGGACAGGTCCAGGGCTTTCTGAAGCTCCTGTTGGGTGCTGCATTAGCATGAGCGGTCGATCTATCTAGACTACAGTTTACGCGTATGATGTATATATTGTGTGCCGACCCCAACAAAGAGCACCCCTATAGAGACACATGCGCAAATGCACGCAAAGACACAATCAATTAACTTCTATGGAGTGTGTGTCTCGCACATGCACACCACGCACGTATAACGGATCTTTGGGTTGCGTGGAAATCTAGCCACACACCTGATACTGCCTAGATGCCTGCAGAGTGTGCTGCCCCTATCATGATAGTATAATTCACGATCTGTCCTGAGCCACCTGCTCCAACCCTGTCACGTCACCGGCCGATGCTTGGCGCATCAGCAGCGATAGGCCAGACACCAGGGTCTCTGCCGAATGCACATCTCTTGACAAAGCCATGAAATCACAAAAGGACCGGGGAGGGATCCTACGCTATCCGAAGCGTACACGGAAGCCTTCGGGCTAAATCGGGGCTGCACCTGATAAACCGACACAGCATAGCGTAAAATCACGCTAAAAAAAAAGCAGTTGTTGGCGCGCAACTTTTCGGTTGTTGCTCGCATGTTTGTGGGGGTTGCGCGCATGTTTTCAGGTGTTTCGATTTTCCCAAAATTGCGCAAAATGCCACTTCGCAATTCAGTAGTGCACCTGCTAGCCACACAAGCCCCTGAATCACGCAAGAACGGAGAAGAAACGCACGAAATTGCGCAAACCACAAAAACCTGCAAGCCCAACGCTGGAAACAAGAACCGGAACACTGCCATATTCGATCACTCTCAGAAATCACAAAAGGAGCCTAGCTCAAAGCTTGCAACCCCAAGCTGCGAAACCCCACAAACCCGCAACCCGCACAAACCCCAACCGTCACAACCCCAAACCACGCAAGATCCCAAACCACGCAAGCCCACAAACCCGAAACCCCGCAGCCCCAAATCCTGCAATCGCGCAAGCCAGCCCTTACACCCAGCTGCATGGAACAGCAAAGCCCGCAAACCCAAAATCGCGCACCCCAAACCCTGCAAGCCCAAACCTGTGCCATGCACAGCATAGACATCAACCCTGCAACATCCTGCAACCCCTAAAATATGCTATTGCACTCAACACACACACAAGACTGACAACCCTAAATCCTGTAGCCCCTCGATTGCTCGAACCCATGCAACCCAAGTCGAAGGATCCCTGCGCCACAACAGCCAGCAGCCCCACAAATCCAGCAACCGGCACCAAAACCCAAGCAACCATCAATACCGGCATAGGACAGCACCTGCAAAGCCTAGCCCCTGATCCAACATTCCGGCTTTAGGCTTTGGGCTGGCGTCAGATTTGCGCAGCTAGTCTGGCCACCCCAACCTAGCTCAAGTCCGATCTTGCCTAGCCAATCCCATCCAGCTCACCACCGCATGGTTACGCAACGCGAAAACACAAGCAGCAACTCAATGGAAACTCGATCAGCATCCACCCTAGTTTTGCGAAGCCTCGCACTACCGCTGCCTACTCATGGTCTTTATCTTACACAAGAGAAAAGCGGTAAGCTTGTTGGTGTACGGCCACCAAATGGTCAGGTGACTCCGATCGAACGAGATCCTGTAATTCCATGCTATGCATGCATGCATGTTCACGGAACACAGGCATGTATGCATGCATGCACATATTACGCGGAGCTGAAATGAGAACGTCCTTTGAAGAATTACAGGAAACCCCAAGTCCAATCCAATTATGCAGCTATGTGGGTCATAGCAACCTAGACCCTATAAGGCCGGAGAGGATCTCATATTATACATAGTGGCACGCAATTGTAGGATTCGCGAAACAGGTTATCAGGAGTCCTGCGATATACACATACTGCGGTGTCGGGAAGCCTAGCAATCTTCTATAGAAGCCCAAATCTCGAGGTAGCTGAATACTTAAGAAACTGCGCAAGTCACGTGGCGGGATGGATGGGTTGTTCCTTGCAAAGTTCAGGAGGGATATCTAGACTTCAATTAAGTGATAAAATAGATAGTCCATCATAGAGCACGTCTTTGCCATATGGGCAGAATATGATCATGATCGTTTGAATATGCTACAGCTAGAGAATTAGCAGGATTACAATTACCGCCAACCACGTGCCTCGATTCTACCTGAACTATACTGATTCTATCGATCCTTGTATAACCAATGTACCCCACGCATATTCAGGCTTGCTTGAGTCAATCTACCCGAGCCTGCCCCATTATTATTGGGAATTGAACCCGGCACTAGCCTCCAAACCCTGACACATCCCAACGACCAGGCCTTGTAACCCGCGTAAACCTGGAAACGGTGTTTACGTGCACTCTGTAGCCTCCAGAAACCCCGCAGTGCCTACACATAAACCCCGCGTAGGCTTCTACTTCGCTGGAGTTGGAGGAAGACTGGAGACTGGTGCAAAGATCCCGAGATCTTTCTGCGAGGCGCTGCCTGCTGCATCCTCTGGGTCTGAGCTACAGCATGCAGACTTGGCGAAGTCAAGCGGTCACGCTGGCCACTTACACCTATAGTACGCATGACTCTCGATCGTACAAATATTGCAACTTTTCCGCACAACCGTGGCTGCGCAACGAGTTGACTAGAGTTAATTGGAACAGCGCAGCAAAGTGAACTACGCATTATCGGGTACTTTGAAATGTGTCGAAGGGAAGCAAGCCTGCCACCTGCTGGGAATTCTCAACCCCTTCGCCCCATAGACGTACTTCAAAAGACTTGGAAGTCCTGCATCCGACCAGTCATCTTCTCCCATCTCTAAGGAACACAGAAGTGCAATCACTTTCTCTTCCGAGCAGGAAGTCGTTGCAGCTGTGTGGCTGGATTGGTTGAAGGCCGGGAGCAGCTGTGACATATGGTGCCCGAACTCCTTGGTGTAGGTCCTGGGCAAGCGTATTTTGCAAGGGAGGGTTTACGCTAGCCTTGGCAGGCTTGCCTATCGTGCAGCTCACTGAAAATTAAGAGCCGGTCTGAGTTGCTTTGAGGCCTGCAGCCCCTGTGAAGCATTGTTTGCCTTGCTTGTCGATGCTGCGCTTCACGATCGGCGGAGTCGGCTTGCTTTTGCGCCTTGCCTGCTGCTCTTCTTTGAACGCACGAAGGAGGGGCCCCCTCTGAAACCTGGAAATAAATCGGCGATTGGACCACAGGATCGTTCTTTTTGGAGTGGCACTACAGTAGTGCATCATCCAGAATCTGACGACAAAGACCTGCGATCACTGGTTGCTCTAGCTGTACCAATTGATCTTACTAAAGCAGCGCTGCGTGATATTGGTCAAAAGTCGGAACCTCCTGCACATCACAAAGCCACTGAAATCGTGGATGACGGGCAGCAAGGGAAGACCCTGGTTGCTCCAGAACCCAAGCCGCCCCCAGGGATGCGCAGAGCAAGGAAATCAGCACCGTCCTTGCAGGCCGGCTAAGCATGATGGCGGGTCTAGGGAACTTTCGGAGGATATTGTTATATTACATTCACCTATAGGCCCATTCTTTTAGCAAGATTACAGACTCAGTCTTTGCTGGTGCAAACATGAAGCTTGCGGGATTCTTGTATTTCGTGAGCTAGACTAACTACTGGACGGTCCTGCTCACCATGCCATTACCCTTGACAACACTGTCGCATGACTCGTTGCCGAGGGGGTTGAGATAAGATCTCATCGTCACACCGCGTGCAATCGAAACCCAAGAACTACATTGCATGCCTTGCCATAGAGTAAAACCGTCGTCGGCTCCCTTCAGGACGGACATGAGGTGAAGCCTGGGCTTAGCTCATTTGGGAAAAACCAGGTAGCTGTCGTATGTAGGTTAACAGAAAAGCATACACTGCCTCACAATCCACTGGGCCCCGATCGCAAACCCAGCCGGCGTAGTCACGTCCATAGATCGAGCATATTTCACGTCCATTGAAGCAACGGGACAAGCATGCATAGTCCGGACAGCATTGCTCATCACAGCTTCACCCGCATAGTGCTCTACGAATGGAAAGACCTGCGACATGACTGAGACCCCACAGGACTGTTGCTGCAATTCCAAATTCAGCACTGACCCTCCAACAATCAGGCCTGCTCCCCATTGAATCGTTCATTGAACAGGAGGCAAAGGAGGGCCAGGATGAAAGCCTGCAGAGACAATGATTTTGCGAAGCATCCAAAATCCAGTATTATCGTTGTATATCAGCCTTCGACGACTTTCCGTTCTGCATCCTAACACAAACCATTGAGCACATATTTAGGATTGGATCTTAATTCTTGATTCTTTCCGTATCATCCGGCCTTTGGGGCTTGCATCTTGAGCAGGCCGTGGACCATGCGCTCGGGCTTCATGTGGCCAGCTCGCGGCTTAAAGCTGCGACCAAAACTAACCGCTGATCGATGATATCATCTGAGGCAAGCATATCTTGCTATCGGTATGGGTGCATGCAACTCACATAATCTTGCACTCCTGCGGCACAGCACTGCAGACAGTCGAAGTGCATGCAGCTGCATGGTGCACTGGCATAGGGGGCGGTAACCTGAATCCGATGTATTCGAAGAGCAATCTGGTTCTCCAAGGCGACGACGATGCATGACCTGCGCAAGGGCCGGTATAGGTTCAGGACGGCAAGGGGGCTTCATTACCATGTTTAATCCAGCACGTGCTCTCGAGTCAGCCAGAAGCATCAGCAGGACCATTGTAACATGTGTTACAATAAACAGAATCTCAAGATTTTTGTCCACCGCGAAAGAGATCAGGACAGCTCGCAAAGAACCAAAGTCCTAAATGGATGAGCACGAACAGATGATTGCAGCAGACCTGCTATCATGATCCAGGCAGCATCATATAGACCGTAAATTGAATCAACACAAACGACATACAGCGTAAGCCAATCTCAGAGTGTTTGCTGCAGACTTATCGATCAGTTCAAGCCGGCAGCTGCAAGGCTTCAAAAGGGGCCACAAAGGCCCAAGCAACCAAAATCAGCCTTTGCGGCGAGAGGTTCCATTTGGACCCCGTAATGCTATCCCCTCGCAGCTCAAAGCATGAAGTTGCTTCGATCACATAAGCCACTCGATTCTAGGAATCAGTAGCCATTCCCTTCTTCTTGAGAAACGCCTCGACTTGCTTGCGAGACTTCCTTTTGGGGCCCTCAAAGCACTCCTTGCCGGCATCAGTCCATTTCTTACCTTAGCTAGAACGGAAGAATCAATCAACGACGGCAATGTGTTGATGCGTATGCACGCAACTGTTCAAATATCCGCTTAGGAACTGATGTTGTCATCCCGAAGGAACTCCCAGGCCGCATTTGTAGCAATCTCGGGCCACTCTTCCGGGGTCTCGATCGTTTGGCCTCGCTCCTTCATCTTCTGCAACACATAGGTCCAGAAGACATCCTTCGGGGATACGACTATATGGATTCTCTATACTATTCGCACAGATATCGTATGCATCACAAACCCGCAAACTAAAAGTCCTCCAGTTTGGAGTGACCGGTCACGAAGATGCGGATCTTTGCAGTGTAGGCGTCCCGGATCGCGTCGAATCTGGCCATATTGATGGGCCTGGTTGTGGGCCGAGGACGCCTGGCAAAGGTCTTCCTGCCCTCCTCGTCCCCATCCTCCTCCGGCTCAGCCTCAGAAGGCTCCTCCATCTCATCTTCATCGGCCTTTTCGGAGGCCGGTGCAGGCTCCGCATTCTCCGCAGCCTGGGCTTTGTTGCGAACACGCCGGAGGACTGATTTCTCAGCCTTGCGCTTCCCCGTCGCGCCAATCCAGGTGCTTTCGTCTCCACCCAAAGCATCCCAATCCTCATCATCCTCGTAGCGCTGCGTGGCATCCTCCATGCCCTGCTCCTCCTCGTACTCAATCTCGTGCGCACTCCCATCGCCACGCTTGCCGGCCTTTTTCTTTCCAGCTCGCGTCTTCGAGGCTTTGGAGGGCGAGACTTTCTTTCGCCCACGAAGCAGGAGCTTCCTGGACTTGGATCGACCGATCTTGCCTCCACTGCGCCTGAGCTTCGGAAGCTCTGCCGGAGGAGCTTCGCCCAAATCCTCGTCATCCTCAGGAGGAGCTTCCAGCTCCTCTGGCTCCGGATCCAGCTCCTCTCGC
Source organism: Symbiodinium sp. CCMP2592 (assembly GCA_905221615.1). NCBI lineage: Eukaryota > Dinophyceae > Suessiales > Symbiodiniaceae > Symbiodinium > Symbiodinium sp. CCMP2592. The sequence continues at coordinate 10,706 of CAJNDT010001484.1, forward strand.
TCTGACTCAGATGGACCGACGCTGGCACAAGCAAGGACCTTGCTGGTCTTGGCTTTCGCCTTTCCCTTTGCTTTTGCCTTTGCTTTGCCTTTGGCTTTCGCCTTAGCCTTGCTCTTCGGCTTTACACCGGCAGAGCTCTCTGCCGCATCCTCGTAAGCCTCCTCCTCCTCCTCCTCAGTCGGCTTGCTCTTCTTCTCGGCAACGAGGCCCATCTGCATCTGCCGAGTGATGACTTTTGCAGCCTTGGCTGCACAAGGCGATGAAAATCATAAAACCACGCAGCACACTTGATTTCGCGCATGCGGGCCAAATGCATGACCAATCTTACCGCACACTTACCTCAGGCTAGCAGCAGGCTTCGCATCGGCAGGAAGGCTTTCACCAGCCCGGCTCGCCTCAACGGCTCTGAGCCGACGAGCCTCCTGATCACGAAGCTGCTGTCGCAACTTCTCCTGGCTTCGCAACGTCCTCTGGGCACGTTCCTGCTCGGCCAGGGCGTTTTCGCGATTGCGAAGTTCCGCCTCCTTTTTCTCCATCTCTCCCCAAGCATGGACCAAGTCTTCGGGGCTTGGCAGCCATTGCTGCGTCTCCAAATTGTCCATCCCCACACCAGAAATGCCTGCCCAGCAAATTGCGCTACAAAAATCAATGTATGATCATGCATGCAATGGACATATCCAGATTGAAACATAGGGACACACCCCAATTGCCTGACGTCGCGGTCGTCGCACTCGTAGTGTCAGTGTCACCCGAAGCTTCCGATCCAAAGGAGAGCTTTCGTCGCAATTTCTTATCCTCTACGATCTCCTTGTTCGGATGCCTAAGTTTGGATCTCAAGAACGAAAATTCTCGCATGTTCCCATATGAGATGTAGCGCACATACCGAATGAACACTATACTCTAATCGTGGCAAGACTACAGCTTCATGTTGATCACTGCAAGGACCTGCGCGATGGCTTCGGAATCCATCTTTGCAAGCTGCGCAGCAAGCCCTGTAGAGCCAACACGAGTTTGCGCAGGCTTCTTTTCATGATCCTTAGGAAGCGTGCTGGCTGCATAATACTGATGATCTGCATGACTGATTAAGAAACGCACTTCCGCAGAAAACGTGAAACATGCAACACAGTTTCCAAAGGAGTCGTGGGGGAAATGTTGATCACCTCGGAACTCCTGGTCGTAGGCTTCATCGGGGTCTCACAGACAGCCGCGGTCTCCGGGATCGGGGCTGCGAAGATGGGTTCCTCCAAGTCAGGAACTGGAGCTGCGGGAGGCTTCGGTACTTCCGCCGACTCATCCACTTCATCGACCGGTCTGGCCAAGGAAGAAGCCAGACTGTCACCAGCTGCCGCAAGTCGCGCGATTTCTTCCTCAGTCAGCGTGTCCTCAGCATTCGAAGCTGCCTGAGCCGATGCAGTTTCACGCTGCTGCCTCTCAGCAGCCTTCTTCGCATAATATGCGGGATCCAGACTGAACCCCAACTTTGCCTCGAGCTCCTCCCGAGGAGGAGCCTTGAGACAGGCTTCGTTGGGGCTTTCCTGCGACGCCCACTGGTTCAGAACCTGCTTCAGCGCTGCATCGTCCATGACAGAAGTGGAACTGTCAGATGTAGGAGCGGATTTCTTACGTCCCCGCTTGGGCTTTCGAAGCGCAGATCGGCCTTCCTAGCTTCGGCAAGGCTTTGAACCCGGGAATCATTTAACGCAATCATCCACTCATGCCCGACAAAGCAAACGCCAAAAATTGAATATGGTAGTGTGCAATCGACTCTCGATCTTTATTAGTAATGTCCTCGTACGCCTTCGAGTAAGCTTTGGCCATGTCAAGAACCATGGCCCGAACAGCAGGATCCTCATCTTCATGTTTCATAGGGTAGCAAAAATCACTACGCACAGGCATGATATAAATAAAGACAGGATTCTGCTTTCTACATGCACAGAAAACATATATAATGTGCAACAAAGGCTTCGCGAGGCATTTCCCACTTTGACCATTTGCGTTTCACTGATGTCAACATAGTCTTTGCGATTTTGCTGGATTTCTTGGCGGCCCTGTTCATTCTGGCCAGGACTACGGGATCTCTACGCTTCTCATCTTCAAGTTCCTGCTGATAGAAGGCCTCGAACGCTTGGATCAGGATTCGAAGGGATTTGGAAATAATCCCATGGGTAGCCATAACCAGGGTAAAGGGCCTCAGCACCATTGAATTCAAGGCCATATTGGCCAAAGTGGGCGAAATGTGCTTCCGCCCGACCGAATCGAGGAACAACCCATCGAGAGATCGCGCACGCTTTCGGAGAGGAGGATGAGCATCCCACATCTTCACACATTCCAGGAAGTTAAACGACTTGAACATGTCAGGTGACTAGCAAGGCCCCGCTTTGAACCCCATAACTGCGAAATCAGCACTACTGCTTCTTCCCACACGAAAGCTCAAGCAACCTGCAACAGGTGGGCGGCGGGCGCACCTTCGTTGCTCATCTGTGGTTTCACCTGGCCGAAGAGACGGCTGTACGAGTATGTGCCAAGAAGTTCTAGCCAGAAAAGTGAATCGAATCATGCCAGGCATGCCTGCCCGTCTTCCGTAGAAGAAGATCGTCGAGACATGGAGCGAGCACGGTTATCACAGCTCTTTGCAAAGCATGCCCAGAACAATGCAGTCTCGAATCTCTTTTGCCGAAAGCTTAATTCTACCTTGATGGCCCTTCCAATCCGACCCTAGAAGAAATCAAAGCTCTCACCTCTCGAGCACTCACATCGGCGTCAGGCCTCAAGTCGAGATTCAGATCACTTGATCTAGCCTTATTCAAGAGGTGTCAAACCTGAGCAAGGGACCCCGAAGGAATTTCGGGCGTTTGGTGCTTTTCGGACGCTTCTGCAGATTGCGAACGTATCGGGGAACAACTATAAATAAAGGAGCGTATAGCTACCCAGGTACTACTACCACTTGATAGAAACCTTAAATGAGCAACTTAAACGCCCAGATAGTGTGTCGTTCCCGATACTGTTGTTTGCGGGGGCGGTCGTCCCCGGGGGTGCGTTTTTTTTTTTGCTGTCGTTGCGGGGGCGCGTTTTTTTTTTTGCTGTCGTTGCGGGGGCGCGTTTTTTTTTGCTGTCGGTGCGGGGGCGCGTTCTTTTTTGCTGTCGGTGCGGGGGGTTTTTTTTTTGCTGTCGTTGCGGGGGCTTTTTTTTTTTGTTGCTGTCGTTGCGGGGGCGCGTTTTTTTTTTGCTGTCGGTGCGGGGGCGCGTTTTTTTTTTGCTGTCGGTGCGGGCATCGGGGTTCACTCACTCACCGGCTTCCTGGGTCCGCGCAACGAGAACAAAAAAAACATAAAGGCAACGACAGCAAAAAAAAAAACACTGGTTCCCTTAAAGCAGCGGGGGGGTTGGGGGGGCGCAGCCCCCCCGTCAATTGCAATTATGATGGTCGCGTGGTCGGTTAAAACAAAAAACGCGTATGTGCTGTCAAGCAAGTGCGCACTCTCGCATGCCCGGCGCAGGTTCCCAATTGCAAGCACCCTTGTCACAAGGTGAATGGTGTTTTGTTTCTAACAGACTCATCTCAGGCATCGCGGGTTTCAATCAAGAACGTCATGCAACCTTGGACACGGCTTAAAGCACCTCACATTTGCAATTATGATGGTCGCGTGGTCGGTTAAAACAAGAAACGCACAGGTGCTGTCAAGCAAGTGCGCACTCTCGAATGCCCGGCGCAGATTCCCAATTGCAAGCACCCTTGTCACAAGGTGAATGGTGTTTTGTTTCGAAAAGACTCATCTCAGGCATCGCGGGTTTCAATCAAGAACGTCATGCAACCTTGGACACGGCTTAGAACAGCGGGGGGGTAAGCCCCCCCCATTTGCAAGCACGATGCTCGCATGGCTGGTTTATAACAAAATCATATGGGGGGCGGGAGGGGGGGGTAAGGGGGGCAGCCAATCAGGATGCTCGCATAATTGGTTTAAACAAAACGCATATATGCTGCCAAGCAAGCTTGGCACTCTCGCACGAGCGGGACAGGCTTCCCATTTGCAAACACATTTTTCGCAGGGTGAATGGCGTTGTTTCAAAAACGCACATACTATGCAGGGTGGGTTTCAAAAACCACTCCTATGCTGTCACGCAAGCTTGCAGATGGCTTAAAACAGCGGGAGGGTTGGGGGGGGCGCAGCCCCCCCCCCCTTTGCAATTATGATGGTCGCGTGGTCGGTTAAAACAAGAAACGCATATGTGCTGTCAAGCAAGTGCGCACTCTCACATGCCCGGCGCAGGTTCCCAATTGCAAGCACCCTTGTCACAAGGTGAATGGTGTTCTGTTTCTAAAAGACTCATCGCAGGCATCGCGGGTTTCAAGAACGACCCCTAGGCTGTCATGCAACCTTGCACACGGCTTAAAACAGCGGTATATAAACGATGTACAATGTATGTACATGTATTATACACGCAATGTATATGTATGTGTACACATATATGTATATACATAGATATACTTTATATTATATATATATATATATATATATATACTATATACATATAATATGCACACACACTATATAAGTATGCAGTTTGTGACGTTTTGCAAATACTATGCTACATTTCATATACTATATATACAGACTAGCTAAATATCTATATATATATATATATATACTACATAAGATATGTAAATTTTTGACTAGTACTACAGCTACGACGACGACTGGTACTCCTTGTATCTCCGTCCTTTCTGCCTTTTATCCTTCCTTCCTTCCTTCCTTCGTTCCGAGTGAGAGTGAGAGTGAGAGTGAGAGTGAGAGTGAGAGTGAGAGTGAGAGTGAGAGTGGGAGTGGGAGTGAGAGTGAGAGTGAGAGTGAGAGTGAGAGTGAGAGTGTGTACGGACGAGTATTGACACCGTTCGAACCAAGGCAATACCACGAAGTATTGCGTAATGTCCTCTGTATGCTACACTATGAAACGGCGGGCTCCTCTTGATGTTCCTGATTCAAATTGTGCGCTTTAGGGTATTCTACATGTTACTTTTAAATGGTATCCCAAAACGTAGTTTTATATGAGGTATAGGTATACGGTGCATATATTACATAGGCGATCTTCTGTAAGATATTCTACTGCACGCTATTCCAGATGGTATTTTATAGGGCATCCGATAGTGGATTCTATAAGGTACTGCATAAGGCATTGTACAATAAGTATTCTGTAGCCTATATTTAGGAAGGAACTCTATCGCGTATATTGTATGAAATTTCTTCTTGGTGCAGAAGAGGGCACTTCTATCAGGTATTTGTAAGGATATTCTTCTTGGTTCCTAATTTCTTCATAGGGAATCTCACAATCCAAAAGCTACACTGAGATCTTGGACTCAGGCTGGCTTTCCATATTTACAATCCTTATCTGTCATTCTATAAAAGATTCTGAAGGGTATCCCAAAAGGTATTGTATAAGTCTATGGCACGTTTAAGGTATACAGAATGTATCAAATACAGGTGGTCTTCTATAAGGTCTTCCACAGGGTATTGCAGATGGTATTCTATAAGGTATATATGTAAGGTAGATCGGTGGAGTTGCATAGAAATACTCTATACGATAGTCAAAAAGGTATTCTATAAGTTATTGCACAACGTATTGTAGAAGGTATTCTATCGGGTGTGTATAGGTTGTTCCTGGATCCTAGATTCCACATTTCCTTCATATGAACCCTTTACCCCGTAAACAAACATTCAACTGGGGAACTCTCAGATCCTTGGTATAAAACATTATATAGACTATATTGGGTAATATAGGGGGTATTTGAGAAAGTACTACCGTAATGTATATGAATTTCTCGAAGGCTCGTAGAGAAAGAAATTGATAAGGTATTCTACAGGCTATTCTACTTTATTTCTCATTTCTTTCATAAATATCCCTTCCTCAATAAACTGCAAGATTTTGGGCTCCTTCTGATTTCCCCTTGATCAATCCTGATCTATGGGGTTCCTGTCGGGTATCCCAAAGGGGATTCTCAGGAGTACAAATAGTATTCTATAAGGCTTATACAGGGTGTAATGTATATGAATTTCTCGAAGGCTCGTAGAGAAAGAAATTGATAAGGTATTCTACAGGCTATTCTACTTTATTTCTCATTTCTTTCATAAATATCCCTTCCTCAATAAACTGCAAGATTTTGGGCTCCTTCTGATTTCCCCTTGATCAATCCTGATCTATGGGGTTCCTGTCGTGTATCCCAAAGGGGATTCTCAGGAGTACAAATAGTATTCTATAAGGCTTATACAGGGTGTATGAGAGAGAAGCAAAATACTTTATGAGCATTCCATAGGGTATCTATACAGTATTCCGAAAAGTATCTGATAAAAGGCATTCTATAGGGTGTATATATAGGAAAAATTCTATGAGGTATTCTAGAGGCTAGAAAGTAGTCCAGAAAGTATACATAAGGTAGACAAATTCTATATAAGGTATTTTCTATGAAATTCCGGAAAGTACATAGAGGGGTGTGCTCGCTAAGGTACTTCTAAAGGATATGCTTTTATTAGTAGGTTCTTGATGTACTTCATACGAATCCGTTACTCAATAAGCTACAGCCCAACTGGAAATTCTGAAATCTTCGGCTCCGACTGGTGTTCCATATTCAATATCTTTTCTATAAAGTCAATAGAACTTTAGGGTATTCTATGGGGGAGTTTAAAAAAGCATCCTACAGGGTATTCCATAAGGTGTATAGTGACAAGCAGTATCATACATGGTGCCCCCGATGTTTACCACGGGGGGAAACGCCGACATGATCACAAGGACTGGGATGAGTTA
>CAJNDT010001484.1:22500-53396 GCA_905221615.1 Symbiodinium sp. CCMP2592
CCCGCCATGCCTATTGCTGAGCCGGAGTCCCAAATGGAAGCCGAAAAGCTCCTAAACGACCCTCAAAGAAAGCTGGAAACTCGTCCCAAAGGAGCCACAGATGACCATGTCACTGAATGGCTGGCTACCTACAAGAACACGCCAGAGTTTAAAGGCAAGTATCAATTGCTTGTCAAGCATGTACAGACCGTTCAGAAGCTTCTCAAAACTGAAGCCTCCAAGGACCAACTGGTCTCTGCTGCAAAAGATTTCGGACTGGACCCGAAGCTGGCATCCAGACTGTCGATCAAGAATTTGTCCACAGTGATCGCGGTTGCACGGTTTCAAACTGCTTGACTAGCAGTTCAGTGCCAACATCTTGCTGCTTCCAACAAACAGGGAATCAAGCAGCAAATTTGCATGTTGGGTGAGGCTGCGACGTTCTTTTTGCACCATTGTCCAGGCTTCAATAAGGAGCCTGCGCTGTGGGCCCAAGGCTTGCTTCATTTGCTGTTGTTGTTTTACTTTCAAGACGGTTCCCTCTCGTCTTATGCTGAGACTATTCGACAAAAGCTTCAGTATTTTCGGGTCCACCCGGCCACCTCCACGTGGTCACGATTTCAATCTCAGAATGCGGTGTACATGAAGACAGCTGTGGACTGGCGCCATTTTTCAAGTATTGAGCACTACAGGCAGCCTTCCACATTTATGTACATTGGATCTACGAGCCAATCGGTGTTTCGAAGAGAGTCTAACAGATTCTCAGTCGCCAGGAAACTGGCCGGCGGAGGTGAAGCTCAAGCCGAGCTAGCAATTCGATACTGGGTGTCCAATCAGTGTCTCGAACAGTATACCTTGTTTCTTGTTGCTCCGTGCTCAACCTACAAAGAAGCATGGGTTACTGAGCACTGCTTGATTGGGATGTGGCAGCCCAAGTTGAATCACCCCTACATTACTTCTTTTTTCAAGAGGAGTGCATTGGGCTTTAGACCCAACATGAAAGTTCAAACCCTTGTACCAGTATACTTCTTATAATCACGGCACGAGCTTCAGATTCTTTTCCACTCTAAGCTCCACTGTTGGGCCGTGCTTGAGCCTTCGTTTGACCTGCGGTGAAACACTGGATTCCTGTATGTTTCTATATATGAAGGAAAATTGAACTATCTGTTACGCCCTCATCGCATACACAGCTTTGTCGTGTAATGCGATCATTGTGAAACTTTTCCTACGTCCACCACGGTTCTCGCATGCTCTTGTGAGCCATCTTCACTTCTCACACGCTTCATCTTTGAGCACGTTTAACCGTCTTTGGCTTCTTCTTCCTTCTTCTCGCTTTGGTGCTTGTTGTGGATGTCGTTGGCTTTTAGTCCTGTAAACGGAAACTGTTGAGCTGACCATTGTTTTACAACAGTCGCACTTGCCAACTAAAACTCAGGCGCTCTCACTATTTTCCATCTCGCGGTACACGAGGTAGTTTGTTCGGCATAGCTCTTTTCAGAGTCTTTGCAAAAGAACTTTGGCTTCGTAGGCCTCGCTGGCTCTTTCAGCCTTTTCTTTAAACACGTTCGTTGTGCTTTGTCGTGGGACTTCAGCTTTTGCTGTCGCTGGCGTTGGACGCCTTTCCGTGAAATTCCGCTCTTTTCTTGGAATTCACTTTCAGCATAGCTTTCCCCTTTTCACACACAAAGATAGGCTTACTGCCCCTTCTTGCATGGATTGTGAAACTTCCATCTCTTCTCACAGGCTTTCCAGCGGTGTGAGACAAAACACTCCTTCTGCCCTGGGCGGCTTTCCGCCCTCACTCACCTTTGATCTTCGCAACCTTCGCATGTCCGGCTTTAGATCAAATCCTCTTCTTCGTCTCGCTTCCTCTTCTTTGTGTCCTTGTCCTTGGACTTGTCGGACTTCCTCTTCTTGTTCTTTTCATCCTTTTCGTCCTTCTTCTTTTCATCACTTGTCTTCTTCGGCTTCATCGTCTCTGTACCCCAACTCTTCTGTGGCGAATAACCACTTTTAGCCTTTTCAGCTTCCTTCATCTCCTTGAGTTCATCAGCAAACTTGTGGGCATTGCTGCTCATGTAGTCTTCAACATCACTTCTGTGGTAACAGATATCGGGACTGTGTGTCCCCCATCCTTTGTACTGATAATCTCTGTACTTGCAATGGGTGTACATGATCCAACAGTACTTGCAGAAGATCTTCCTTGTCTCATTGTCCTTGCCGGGCTTCGGTGCGTTCGGACAATACTTCTCGATGGCCTTGAACATCTCCGGGCACTCCGGTGCTTTGTGACCATCAGTCTTCTTGCAGTAGAAACAATGAAGATACTTTGCACCTTGGAATGCTTCCTTCTTGAGCCATTGTGGATTCACGTTCTTCAACTCCTTGCGTGGTGGCTCTCCTGTAGGTTCACTTGGCTTCAAATGTCCGAGATCCACCTTCTCTTCGATCACTTTGTCCGGGATCTCTTGGAACCTTTGCTTCAGCTTCTCTTTTGAACCATTTCGCCGAATTTCTCTAGCGCTTCTCTTGCATGCATTGTCTTTTCTAACATCTGCACGCACGCTTATGACTTCCTCCTCTTTTTCTCGGAGGATCTTCACCTTCTCTTCCAGCTTTTTCTCCATCTCTTTCTTTAGCTCCTTCTCGAACTTTTCCAAGTCCTTTTGAGCTTGCTTGAACTCTTTCTCCGCATTCTTCTCATCTTCTGTCATGATCGATATACTTTCAACGTAGTCTCCGATCTCACCGTCAATCCTTGTGAATAGATCATTCGTTCGTAAACCGAATCCTGTTGGTAGCCGAGCTACCGGTCTGCGAATGGCTTCTTGCCATGCGGTAAACTCCTTCTCGAGGGTTTCGCACCGTTTCCCAGATCGATATCCTTTCTGTGTCGAATTGGTCCTTCAGCGATTTCCTCGCTTTCTTGTCCTCCTCGCCTGAGGATTCAACCAACTCTTTCTCTGGGTCCGGCTTGTCTTCCTTGGTCTCCTGCTCTTCCTCTTTTCTTTCTTCTTTCTCTTCTTCTTTCTTTTCCTCTTTCTCTTCTTCTTTCTTTTCTTCTGCCTCATCTGCGACTTGATTTGCCGCTGATACCACATTTTGTCTCCTTTCTTTGGCTGCTTCTGCTAGCTCGTTGAGCTCTTGCAACCGCTTGTCCATGAGCTTTCCTTGCTCCCTGACTCCAGCCTTGATCTCTTCCGATAAGACGATCTTCTCAGACTCCAAGGCTTTGATCTTTTCCTTCCTTGCATTCTTGAGCTCTTCATGCTCCTTCTCCAGTTCCTCGGCTGTCTTCTTGAAGCTTTCAAGATTTTCGTCTCTTTTTCTCTCCTTTTTCTTTCCTTTCTCATTTTCCTCATCCTCTTCTGACTCGCTTTCTTTTGACTCTTCTTCATCAGACTCTGGATCCGACGCAGCTTCACTTTCTTCTTTCTTCTTTGGCTGCTCTTGTTCCTTTTCTCCTTCTTCATCGGTCGCTTTGTCTTCACGGTCTTGGTTGAGCGTCTCTACCGCTTTCCGGATATCATCTGCGGTAGGTCTGTCTCCTCTTTTCTGCTTGAGCAATCTATTTATGTACTCAATTGACCTGACGCTTCTGCACTTGTCGGTAATGATCACATTCAAGGCGTCATCATCAGCCATTGCTCTGGCTTTATCCTCTTCTTTTCCTTCTTCCACGAGGACTTTCTTGAAGCTCTTGAGCAAAACGGCTTTGGTAATGCATATGCACATCCATGCTGCAACCATGCACATCACTACGCTTGCTCTTCCCAGTCCTTGTTCATCTTCTTCACCGATCCTTCTTGCTTCAGCCAACGATAACAACACTGCAGTCGTAACCGTCTGAATAATCCTTGTGATCATCTTTTCATCGAGCTTTATAACACTTCTTGATCTTCGCACTTCGGCTTCTTCTTGAACTTCTTGAGCATCTTGTGTCAAATACTCACCTGTATATCCTAGACTTAGCATGTACTTGCGTATTTTCTCCCTCGTCAGGGATTTTGTCCCTAAGTCTGACGGATTGTCCTTTCCGGCTATCGCCTTTATAATCAGCTTCGGAATTCTTTGGATCCATAAGAGGTCCACTTGTAAATGACGTGCCTTTCCTAAACCTTTTCTTGCGATTAACTGTCTTGAGCTTGACGAACCACTGTATAACATCAGTCTTGATTCTACTCCTAGGATTCTTGTCAGCAATCCTTTCACGAATACACCTTCACTTAAGATTGATGTCGCTGCGATTGTCTCGGCTTCGTAAGATGATAATGCTACGCTCTTTTGCCTCTTGCTTTGGAAATGAACCAGGTTTCCATTCACCATTATCATTCCACACGATACACTTTGCCTTGATTCTCGATCTGCTGCCCAATCACTGTCACTTATCACTTCTATGAGCGCTGGCATCTTGTAATTGTCTCTTTCGACCTTTCCTTCGCTGCTTCTGTTCTTCACTTCCAGGAAACTCTTTCCAGGATAGCTTTCCTGATGTACCAACGTAAGTTCAGGCGTTCCCTTCAGATACTTTCCAACGTACCTCAGCAGTTCCATGTCTGCTTCAACGGGCGATGCTAGCTTTGTCGACAGCTTCTTCAGGACATACATAATATCTGGCCTTTCAGGCGCAAGATACAGTAATATCCCTACTCCTTTTCTGTGCGCGTGGTGATCTTCCGCGCTCAGCGGCTCCATTCCACCTTTCTTTGCTTGAAATGCTCTTCCATTGTCTGCTGGACACGGTAGTTTCTTCGGATATGCTCCTTCCAGTTTCAGCACTTCTACCAGTCCTTCAACATACTTTGAATTCATCGTGATCTCTACGTTTCCATTGTTCATTGACTTGAAACTTCTCTTCAGGAAACTCATTGATCCTTCCTTTTCATCCAATGGTCCTTCCACTTTGATCTTCAATCCTTTGCTTCTCAGGAATTCAACCAACTTCTTGAACTCTTCTCTTGATGCATACAGTTCCATGTCATCTACATGACTCAATACGACTACTCCGAATCCTTCTTCATCTGGCATCCTTGAGAATAGTGCCGGGAGTCCACTGTCGCTTGTTAACCCGTACTCTTCCAGGTAACCTTTCAACTTTCCAAACCAAGCTGCACTCCCGATTCGCTGACCGGGCAACGTGTATCCCAGTTCGTAGTACTCTCCATCGACTTCAACCACTGTTGGTTCTTCTTGTTCCACCATTAAGTAAGCATCTCCAACATCGATACTCCCAAGCGTATATCCTTCTGAAGACGCAAATAAGGCTGATAGTAGCTTCACTGTGCTTGCTACACCGGTTGGCGAAAACAAACTTGCAATATCTGTATCACCTAACCATTTGAACTCTCTTGCTACCAATCGTCCTCTTCTTCTCCACTCTTTGTCTCTGTGTCTCCAGTCATACATATCTTTGTCGATAGAAACTTGTACTTTGAGATGTCTGCTCCTTTTGGCAACTTGTTCAGCACTTTCATCTTCTCCAGTGTTTCCAACTCATGCTTCTTGGACACACCTTCAACCTTCTCCATTTCTTCATCAGCTAACTTTGGTGGTCCACTTTCAAAGTCATTTGACCATGTTGGCATATCTTCTGGTATCTCTTCTTCACCATCTGATGCTTGCCATTCTTCTTCTTCATCAAACTCAGCTTCCACTTCTTCAAACTCATACAACTCAACTTCTTCATCATCATGATACTGTGGAAGTTCCTTTCTCAGGAATGGCTCTATCTTCTTCACACTCCTTGCTTCAATCACTCTTCTCACTGAACTTGAAGCTTCACCGACGGCAATAAACTTCTCTGGTCTCTCTTCAACTTCCGTCGTTCCTTCATCTATTCTCTGCCTAACCGCCTCTGGCTGCTCGCCTGTTTCTTCACTCAGGGCGAAACGAGTCGCTGCCTGGCCATTGGCCGGCGGGTTGGGGTGAAACTCGGCTTTTGCTTAACCTGCCGTATTGGCAGGCGTCTAGGGAGCTTTTGCTCCTTCTCACCAGCTTCGCTGGTAGCTAGCTGCCACCAGCGTTACTGGTAACTAGGCCACCAGTTCAGGCTGGATACTGGTAACCTGTCCCTGGTTGGCCACCAGTGCCTCTTGAGCTCTTTGGCCCATTTCACCAGCATGGCTGGTAGTCTCCAGCTGCTGGTGCTGTAGGCCACCAGACTTGGTTACTGGTTCACCAGTCTGGTCACTCAGGAACACTGGTTGAAGCAGGTCGGCTCACGACATCTGCCCTTAACCGCAGATGTTTTGCCGGCACCTGCGTGCTGAGAGGTGGCATCACGCTCAGAGGCTGGCGCTCAGGCCAGATTCTTACACGGTCTATTTGTGCGCTGTGCGCTGCAGCACAAGGCGCACCAGGTCAGGCAGACCGCATGAACCAGGGATGGCAACCCTGTGCCATGTCGCCGTACCTTCTGCTAGCACTAGCTCCACAACGATGCGCTCCGGTCCGTGTTTCAAGCACCGCGGCAACGCCAGTCCTCGATCAGAAAACTGTAGGCTTTTCTTCAGGGGGGACCTTTACTTCGGCCTGGCCACTGTCCTGCCCTTCTGCATCGGGCTCACACTTTTCCACTTCCATCGCCTGGTTCACACCAGGATTATCTTCTCCAGATCGGGCTGCCATAGGAGGCTCACTGGAGCTTCCTGAGGAAGGGGTCTTAACTGTCTTGCTGGTTGGGGCTGGTTCACCAGCCTTTTCCTGTCCCTCGTGGGGCCGCTTCTTTGGCAAGGAGGCGGGGGAGTAGTTGGACGGGGAGTCTCCTCTGGGCTAGGTGTCTCCGCTGGGGCCTCTCTGGCTTGGCCCTGCTCGCCTGTTTCTTCTCGTTGGGCGGACGTCTTCGGCGGGTGAAACAGGCCGGGACCTACCGTTTTGGCAGGGAGGGGCAGCGGCACCAGCTACCACCAGGCTTACTGGTTGTGTCGGCTACCTGGAACCTGGTTACACCAGGACTGGTAGTCACCAGTGGCCCTAGAGCCCTTTGGCCCATCTCACCAGTGCTGGGGACCCCAGACTGGTACCCTGAGCACCCCAGGAAGCGGTAACTGGTAGTCACCAGTTCCTGTGGCTCTGGGCTCACCAGTATCTCCCAGTGTATTTGGAGAGCTCACCGTCCAAGGGGAGGGGTTTGAGCATCCAGATTTTCCCAGGTTCCGAGTCGTGCACTTGGTCACCACAAAGAAGTGGTTGTGCAAGGTAGCCTTCTGGAGTGACCCCTAAAACCTGGGCTTGCACCAGGGCGTAGGAGAGGTCGTTGAGGGCCTCAGCTGGCATGTTGGCCTTTGCATACATCCAAAGGGCCTCCGTAAGCGCTTCCAGATTCCAGTGGTGGGCTTGCACCGCATGGCTGAGATCATCATGCAGCTGTTGGCTATGGTATTTGACCATTTTCCAGAAACCCATTGTACTGGCCTTGTTGGGGAAAGCCGGTTTCTGTTCCGGTGTATAGGGGATCCATCCATTGCAGTCAACAATCACGAGCCCGGGTGGCTCAGCTCTTTGGATGCCCAGGTTGCCATGCCCCACATCACGAAGACGCAGGATCTTTGCCACCAAAGCCAGAGTGAAAGCAGCCTGGATCACCAGGAAATTGTTTAAGGTCGGGAGAGGGCTGACCCTTGCCACTTGCAGGACCGTGACAGCCAAGATTCCTTGGACCGCTCCTTTGCCTTCTTCTGTGAGCTTGTGGTTGCCCAGGTCCTTGACTGCACCAGGAGTCACCCCGCCCAGGAGGTTGAAAACTTTCTTCTCCGTCTCCTGGGATACCTGGCTAATCTTCCATACCACTGTTGGGTCGTGGGGTGCTACCACCACCACCCTGGATCCTCCCATGCCTAGCACGTTGAGGTCCACGCTGGTAACACCAGCTTCAACGGCGTTGATGTAGGTAACTTTCATTTCAGGGTGGTAGCGGGAGTGACACGGATTCACATCCTTCCGCATCGGAACCACAAACGCCATAGGTTTCTCATAGTCTGGCGCGGGAGATCTTGCAGGGCCAGCCTCAGGTCCTTCCCGAAGGACCACAGGCTCAAAGCAGCTGCTGTTCTCCTCTGGCGTGTCCACAGGCCCGAAGGGGCTGCTCTCTCCCTCCCGGTTCTCTGGTTTGACCTCCAGATCTTCACCAGGGATTTCTTCAGGAGGGGCCTTTACATCGGCCTGGCCACTTTCCTGCTCTTCTGGTTTGGGCTCACACTTTTCCACTTCCATTGCCTGGTTCTCACCAGGGTCATCTTCTCCATCGCGGACTGCCCCAGGAGTTTCACTGGAGCTTTCTGAGGAAGGGCTCTTAACTGGCTTGCTGGCTGGGGCTGGTTCACCAGCCTTTACCTGTTCTATTTTCTTCTTGAGCTCTTCCTTGTTGAGTGAAGCTGGATTCCCAACACCAGCAGAAGAGGAAGGTTCGGCAAGCGACTTGGGAAACTCTGAGCTGTAGTAGGAGTACTCCTGTTGGTCAAGCTTAGCCTTAGCCACCACAGGCGATTGCCCTTCATGGGGCCGCTTCTTTGGCAAAGGAGGCGTGGGTGGAGTTGGGCGGGAGGCCTCCTCTGGGCGAGGTGTCTCCATTGGGGCCTCTCTGGCTTGGCCCTTGCCAGTAGTCGCGTCACTTTTGGAAGCCCCTTTTCCTTTGCCTTTGTCTTTTCCTTGTCCTTTTTGCAGGGACAGCTCACGCCGCACCTCATCTGGCATGGGTATATTTCTGCTGGTTTCACCAGCTTGGCGTTCTTTCTTTCCCGATCTGTTCCGGTTATACCAGTTCTTGTACCACGAGAGTGGCGTGCGCGCTGGCGTGTTTGCTCTCCTGGGTCTGTCACCAGGGTTCTCATTGGATCCTCTCGCCTGGCTGGATCTAGCTACTTCTGGCTGCCATCCCTGGTATCCACCAGGGTTTCGCCAGGCCCATTCAGCATTGCGCCCCTGGTATCCACCAGGGTTGTTCCAGGCTCCATCCGCATTGCGCCCCTGGTTTTCACCAGGCTCATTGGAGCCCATGTTGAGTTTCAGGGACGCACCTAGCTTGAGCCAAAAGCTGCACTCAGAATTTGAGCTTTGTTTGTCCTTTGCTCTCAGTCTTCCGGCTAGGAGTGGAAAGAGAAGAGGGCGGGGCCTCACAAGCCCTACTACTACTGCCTCTAGAATTCCCCACCAGTCCTTCATCATCATTGGCATCAGCACCAACAGCATGACTGAGACTGGACTTTGTAACCCTGCCGGAGCCTAGGGGTCTACTAACAGTGGGCCGGCCTAGGAGGTCCCCAGGTGTTCTGGTAGTTTGGTTGGAGGCCTCACCACCACCAGAAAGAGGCTTGCTCACACTGTTCAGCTTGGTCTGGGTGCCTTGAACAAGGGGGGGCTTAGTATCAGACGACTGGCCAGGGTCTGGGTTAACCCCAGAAAGCACATGGGACTCAGGACCAGAACTGGGAGCCAAAGCGCGGGTGTTTCGAGGACCGAAAAACCCCGAGGTGACAGGCGCCATTTTCTTGAGAATGTCATGAGTCCACTGGTCCTTACCAGTGTAAACCAACCTGCAAGGCTTCGCCAGTTGTGGTTGGATTTAACTTGATTAATCCACTGTTTGAGACCACACTGTCGGCACATCCAAGCCTCACCAGCATGGATGATTTTGTGCGTGGCGTGCTCCCCCAATTTGGGTGCTGAGGGTTCTCGGAACCTGCACGGGTGAGACGTCTTTTTGGCAAACACTTGCTTTGCTCGCCTGTTTCTTTCTGGGTGGGCGGACGAGTCGCAGCCTTAGGCAGGGTGAAACGTATTCCTAACAACTAAACCGAACAACTGTACACTAAGTCGGGTAAGCAGCACTATACAAGCCGACTCGCGTTCTCGCTCTTACTAACGAGTCCAACCAACAGGCTGTCCACTTGCAGGGACTAACCTTCTCTACGGCACTCACCCTGTACAGTTTTAGGGTGCCTGCAGTTCTTTGTCTGCTCACTACCCTGGTAGCACCAGACTGTGCGGTAGGCCTGGTCACTTCAGAGGGCTAGTGAGTCTGGTAACACCAGAAGTCCCTGGCTGCTGGGTCAAAGGAGACCCAGCCGTCAGCCCCTTCAGCGCCCGTCACATCCGACAGTGCAGTTGCGATGGAGGATTATATGGCACGCCCTTGCACATACTTCAGTGCTGCCTCATTAGCTCGAATGTGCTTTGGTCGTCAACTGCGTGTTTCGAAATTCAGATTGCCCGTTCGAACACCAAGGTCAGTTCGCCGGCCACGTTCTCATCGATATGCTGGCAAGCTTAGTTTGAGACAGTGCCTCTTCCAACAACTCCGCCTCTTTTTGGAGCTGTGGCCTATGTGAGGCTTGAATCCCGCTCGGCACTCTCTTTACCGTGTCCCCCAGGTCGGTAAGTACCTCGTGTCCCGTGGCCTCGGCGCGATCACTGTCGCACACCTAGCTTGTCTGCACTTGTGGTGTGGGCTACGATCGCTTATCTTGCCTTGGCCCTATTCTCTACATGGTCACATCGCACCCACGATACATACTACATCAGTCGCTGAGCCCGGTCCCAAATCCGGGCATGGAGGAGATAAAGATTCTGTCTCGAAAGTCACCGATATATGCCGACACTTTGTCCATCCTGGGACTCTCAGGGATGAATTTTGTGACTTCTCCACTGAGCCGAGGGTTGAGTGCTGGAACCCACCGCACTCTGAACCTCCACTGTTGCCATTCAAGCTGATCTCGTGTCACAATGATTGTTCAGATAACAGTGGAGGGAAGCTCGGGATTACTCAATCAGGCGCTGCTTCACGAAGCCGCCACTCCTACTGCACTACCTCTACTCTCCCCCAGTGTCCAAGGCAGCATGTAACCGCACAGGCCCTAGTCGTGGCCACGACCTCTGCCTTAAGGACCTCATTTTGCTCCAGCGAGGAGCCTCCCCGAACACCTGCTTGCACTAACTGTGCCTCGGCAGGCCTACCACACCGAACTAATTCCAGCAATGCGCTGCCACTCTCTATTCGGATCCTTGGTCGGATGACTTTGGCATGCCAGGGAAAAAGGGCTTACAATCGGGCGGTTCAGCGAGCGACGACCAGCCCACTGCAGGGCACGTTCTTTGGGGGCCGATGGTGCTCCTTGCATACTCTTCGTTCGCAGGCTATACACCGTAGTCCTACTCCTTTGCCAGTGTGCCCGCCCACCCAGTCCGAGGCTTCTTCCTTTGTTGATCCTTGTAGACTCCGGTGTGTGACGTATAACATTGGGGGCCTCAGTCAGGATGCGTATGCAGAGCTGATGCACTTTCTTGCGGTACAAGACCCTGCTGTTCGTCCCCATTTGATCTTTTTGCAAGAAACGCACTGGAAATCGATTTCCGATTACTCTACTGACCAGTGGCATATTGTATCCACACCGGCGGAACCTGCAGCGTCTGGTGGTGTTGCCATTTTAATCTCAGTTGATCTTTGCTCTTCTGATTCCATCCTCACGGCTTCACCCATCCAAGGCCGGCTACTGCACGCCCGTGTCCAGCTAGGCTCTGCATGCCAACTTGAACTGGTAAACCTTTATCAGAAGATTCTGACAACAAGCTCGACCAGAGGCAAGGACCCGCAGACCAACGATTCGCGTCAACTTCGACGCGAGGTTTGGCGTTCCTGGCGCCAGCTCCTTGGAAGTCTTCCGCGGCGGAGCCTATGGATCGTAGCTGGGGATTTTAACACCAACTTACAACCAAACGCCCGGCTTGTTGGTGCCAGAGCTGCTCCCTTCATGAAGAGGCCACAGTCGGACTCTAAAGAAATGATGGATGTTGTACAAGACCTCAGGCTGCTACATCTAAATTCGTGGACAAGGCGAGCGAGGGCCACGTATCGGTCGACACAGGGCAATACCCTAATTGATCATGTGTTTTTTGCGACAAGACCAGAGTGACGTCGAAGCTCGACAGGCCGGTCCTGTTGACTGGCCCCTCACGCGCTGGCGAGGTGGCGGCAGGCATTGGCCAGTTCTCTTCAGCGTTCCGGTGCCCACAAGACCCTACACTTCAAGGCGACCTCAGCCCCAGTCCTCCCTCGACAAGGCGGAGCTCCTCAGGGTATGTCGCTCAGCTGATGACCCCAGGGTACAAGCTTTTCGACAGGATGTACACTTGCTACTAATCCCTGTCGCACCATCTCTGAAGTCAATCAGCATCTACATGAAACGTCCATCCGTTTCTTCCCCTCTACAAAGCTGTCCGCCAAGACAGGTACCTGGCAACACCCCACCGTCTCTTTATCTGTCCGACAAATGTGGGCAGCCTACAAGGATTGGAAACAACCCCCACCAGGCGGGCAACGGCTCTTTTCTGCCTGGAGAGCCTATAGTCGGTTCAAACGAGCACACCGCGAATGCAGGCGGGCTACACGGGCTGCGAAAACGGCGCAGATGCAGGCACTCACTCAGAGTATGCAGGAGGCCACACCAGCACGACCCGTTCGTTGCTATATATACCGACGGTTGGGCGGTATAGAGACGACAGTCCGTATGATGACGTTTCGTCTTCGTCAGACAATGACGAATTTGAACCCAAATGAATGTGTGATCTCTCTTTCTCTCTCATTCTTTCTTTCATCTAATATAAATGTTGTGCGGGTTGGGTTGTTTGGCTACAACAAACTGCGATTGACGATCTCGGCCTTTTTCACGGCCCCCGGAATCGGAGCGAAAACTGTAATGCCCATTTAAAAAGGACATGCCGTGAGACAAAATTGGGGTGAGAGGCGATCGCAAGCTGTTTCACACGACGAACGGCGTCTTCGCCCAAGTAATTAGCCGAAAACCGTGGGTTCTGTCGCAGAACCATTACAAAATCGAGAACGGCATGTTCGAGCATGTGCTGTTTCGGCCTGCATTTCCATCGTGGCACCTGAAGCATGACAGCACGGCTTGCAAGCCGGTCGAACGAGCTTCTGTACAAGTAATATGCCGCTTCGAAGTTCTGGCACACATCTTCTCGGAAGAATCGGCCGTTCTCCATCTGAAGCTGCTCCATGTACATTAGCCCAGTCACCACACCAAGAATGAGCCTCGGAAGGTTTTAAGTCTCTATTTTTGAACTGCTGCCGGCTTCTATAACCTTATAGGCGACTTTGCACATGCTCGTGCTCGGATTCTTAACATTGAAAACAAACACATGCCACCCAAATGATTCGTCCTGGACGGGGCACTTGAGATGCTCAGGCTGCTCGTCGCCTTGCAGTAGGCTGTTCATGAACCAGTGCATCCAGAAGACCATGAACTTTGCAGCTGCTGCCCTCATAAATTTCTGGGATACGGTGACATAGTCATGTCGCAGGGTCTCGTTGGTAAACAACTTTCGTTCGCACCTGTCAGCAATATTCCAGTATTGGCAGTATTCTTTGTAGCTTTGCCATGCAATCTCCAACCGAGCATCTCTAGACGATCCCGGCCATGGCCATTGTGTGTCGCTCAAGTCCAGCAGCATGCTGGTCAAAGCATCGCCCAGACATGCCAAGTGCACTATGTGCATGTAATCCGGGAGGATGCCTCATAGTTTGGATGTTTACTGCTGTGTATATATGTATTGGCATCAATAATGCTATTTGGGGTTTAGGCTGGGTAAAAGAAAGCTTTCGGACAGCTTTACCCAATATTGAAAGGCTAGCATCGCCAAGGGCAGTAGCCACCAGCTAGTCCAGCGAAGGGACTCCAGCCATGCACAGCGATGAACTCATCATTGCCAGAGCAAAGCCTCGACAGTACCAGACTTGAAGTGTTAAGTGCAATACACTATAACACCATAGGTTATAGCTTCGACGGAATGCCGAGCATCCTTTGCCGATGGAGAGCTCTTCGGCCGAAATTGGTGAACAGAAGCTCTGGATTGTTCGGCTCCGGGTCGCCAGGTTGCGGATATTTGAGGATCCACTGCAGGGCCTGTATACGGGTATGATTCGTTCAAAGAGCTGACAACAAGCAACTGCTGGCTCTCATTTGCGAGTCGTGCCTCACAGTAGTGGCAGACCATCTTGCGTGTATAATTTCCTCGTGATCATTTGCGAATTGACAGCTAGCACAGCCGAAACCCTCAGATAGCAGCCAATTATGTTGCAGGGAAGAATCTCTGCAGCCGAAAACACTTGCTGATGAACTCTTGGTCCATCTGAAAAGCATCCAGAACCACCGTGTACTTTCCGCAGATTCGACGACCAGCTTGTTCACGACGAGAGCCCTTCAAGCATTCGCCATTCATATCCACCGACGGATAGACACCCTGACCTAGGATCGCTGTAACCCTGGCTAAGAAAACCATATTGGCAAATCAATATTTTTAATTCCAATCCACCAAGGAAGAAACCCCCAAACTTAATTGCTTCTTCATAAGGACCGGGGACCGAGAACTTCGAGCGACCAGGCGATGGCTTTCATTATCAGCTCCCTGGCTTCACTGGTGCCTTGCCCGGACATACAGCTAAGCCTCAGATTGATCTTTCGACAGCAGAACTACGGCATGTCATCAGACTTAGTCAAAGAAGCATCGTAAAATGCATCGAGGGAGCAAGAATCGAGTATCCATACAGGATGTTTCTTCTCCCAGCACCGATTGCAAAAGGAAGATCTCGAAGTTTTGAGTACCTGCAGCAATAATGTCTCAAGTACCTCATACATGATACTCTACTGTGTAGCTATAATGCAACCAGCTTCGGTAGCTTTCAGCTCCATCGCCATATAGTCGCACAGGCACAATGAAATCACGAGCTTCAGCGAGAGCCTGGGCGTGGACAAAATGCAGCCCGGAAGCAACACAGGAACAAACCTGAATCGGGCAATAAGCTAAGTAGCCGGGTGATTGAACCACCAGTGTGAAGCAAATTCTCTCGATTTCTGGCAGTATTCTCGAATCTCCTGCACCGAGGATAAGAGCCAAAGACTTTCTACACATAAACAACATTTCGCGATTTTGGCGTAAGGAGGCTTCAGCGTGCAAGCAAGTTGCTTCTGGCTTTCCAAAGAGCTTGTGAAAGAAGTCCCGGTCGAAATTGTAGATGCAGCCCATCACTTCGTGAGGGAGGAACATGCTGTGTTCGTACCAGCCCCGATCTTCGTTGCCGGCTGCATCCAGGTTCACCTCGCTTCGATCATCTCTAAAGTCTATAGTGTGTGACTTCAGAAGCCAGTGACAAACAGTTCCCCAAGAGGCGGGCATAGGGAACCCAGATCTTGTGCGGCTCCGGAAGAATCTTTCCTCGATCAAGCCAGAATGAACTTTAAGGGTTTGGGATTGCTATAGTTTCGATCTATATTGTCTAGGGTTTCTGAGAATTCCAAACAAGTCTCGCCATGGTTGCTTCAGAGACCAAGCCTCTAGGATGTTGACATGTCCCCAGTGGTTTTTCTTCGCATCCAATCTCCTCGCCAGATCCAGCATATCAGGCCTTAGTGTTTATATGGGGTTTAGGGCTTTGGGGTTTGGGCTTTAGGGAAGTTTGGCCCAAGATGCGGCACCAGCATTTCTGGTAGTTGAAGCAGGCGACCTTATTGCGGGGTTTGTCGAGGCAGGCAAAATATCTTTTGAAGCAACCCGGCGACACTTGTGGGTCAGGGGCTGGTCGTTGTGAGGAGGTTCTTTGTCGCGACCTGCATATTGGAACATGGCATTATGCACAAGTTGGTGCATACACTGCAGACACTAAAACTATTGCATCTAGGGCACATCTCCGGTAGATACGAATTGCAGAATATCTTCCACGGTCTTCCGAATATAGTCTATCATCCATTGCCCCGAGGATCCAGAACATCCAGATGATGCTGCAGAGTCCATTGGACCACAAAAAACATCTGAAATCCAGTGTCTGGGCAGGTAGATGTTGTTCAGGGTTTGCGATTTAGAGTTTAGGGTTTTAGGGGTTAAGGCACGGTTTGAAGTTTAGGGGTTTAGGGTTTAGGGAGGGTTTGTAAGGTTTTTCGATGAGGAGTTTGGGCTTTGCTGTGTTTCGGTTTTGCATATGTGTAGGGCAGTGTAGGGTGTGGGATTTAGGGTAATTGGGTTCGAAAACTTGAACTCAAGGTTGGGGTCTCACAATTGCAACAGAATAATGAAGCTTCCGGGATGCATAAAGATTGCTTCCTTAAAGTATAGCAAATAAGCTTGGATACTAAGATTGAGATAGGTTTGGCGCTTCGGGTTAAGGTTCGGGTTGCGACCATATAAGGATGCTTCCTCCCGAGTTAATGCAGACTGAGGGCTGAGGTCTGTGCTCACACATCATTCATCAAGCAAGGGATCTCATGCACATGTGGCGAGGCGAGGTTTGGATGGATGCAGATCAAAACTCTCGACATGCTAGGACCATCATTTTTCGCCCCGGGTCGCTCGCTCACACATATCTGAAAGCTACCGGCGATCCTTAACGACTGCATCTATAGCAGGCTGCAGGAAGCCCCTCTGAAAGGATAGATTGCCCGGGATTTACATGCTTGCTTTGAGCCCAGGTCTAGGTCGATAGGTCGATATAATGATCCGGGCAGACCCACTGCTGCAGTACGATGGATCGCAACCCCAGCCGAGGCCCTTCAGGCCCTTGCCCTTTTTTCAGGGGGCTGAACAGTCTCTTCAGCATCATCATCTTCCCAATCATCTTCACCATTATCTTCATTATTCTCATTCTCATCTGGCCACTCTTCTTGTTGCTCTGCATCGTCTACCTGAGTATCCAGATCTGCCGTAGCCTGCTTCTTCAGCTCTTCTTTTTCCCGTTTTCTCTTCTCCGAAGCTTTGCCTGATCAAGCAGATTTGGCGAATAGTGGCTTGGGAACCAGAGTGTAGCATGTGCAAATACAATACTATCGTTAAGCTGGGGCACGTCGCTCAAAGGTCTGGAACACACCCTCGGCATGTGCCACATCCTTCGCATATTCCTGGCCGGAAGCAGCAAGCCCTGGATCCCAATCCTATGTAGGACTACATTTCAAAAGCAAGGCCTGTAGCTGATGGGCTTTGCTGTCCAGGTACTCTCTGGCTTTGGAAAGTGGCTCGGATGAGAAGAGGAGTGTGTTGCACCTGAGAAAGCAAGCTAAGCATCGAGACCCAGAACCTCAAGCCCCAAAAGTGCACGAAAGAGAAGTTCGGATGCAGCAAACATGTCGTGGCAAGAAGCTCCCTCAGAATGCCGTAGCACTGGGTATTCACATCACCCATATGCTGGACGTCAGCCTCAGGATTTGTCTGCAAACAAACGAAAGGATGTGCCCACCGAAACCCTAAACCCTGAACCTTAAAATCCTGATCCCTAAACCCCGTGAGCAGCCTAGACTGCATGGACGACAAATTATAAGACACTGCTGGCCGGGCCTCCTGTCGCTTCAGCCCGGTAGACTTCAGGTTCGTGGCAGCAGTCAAGGCTTTGTCGCCCAATTGTCGCAGCCTCATGGCAAGCACAGAAGACGATTCGGAGTTGGGTTCAACGGGATCTAGCGTAGCAACCGCACTGCGAGCGAGAATCTGTTGCAAGTCTCGCTGGAAGTCCTTCTTCTCCTTTTCTTCAAGCGTGAGTTCCTGCAGCTTTTGATTAAATACATGGGAAGACAAAGCATGGGGTAGAGACAAGAGAGAGAGAGAGAGAGAGAGAGAGAGAGAGAGAGAGAGAGAGAGAGAGAGAGAGAGAGAGAGAGAGAGAGAGAGAGAGAGAGAGAGAGAGAGAGAGAGAGAGAGAGAAAGAGAGAGAGAAAGAGAGAGAAAGAGAGAGAAAGAGAGAG
This sequence comes from Symbiodinium sp. CCMP2592, assembly GCA_905221615.1. Lineage (NCBI taxonomy): Eukaryota > Dinophyceae > Suessiales > Symbiodiniaceae > Symbiodinium > Symbiodinium sp. CCMP2592. The sequence goes on from CAJNDT010001484.1 coordinate 40,212, forward strand.
ATAGAGAGAGTGAGTGAGTGAGTGAGTGAGAAGAGAGCAAGAAGTCCTTCTTCCCCTTTCCATTTCCTCCTTTTCCTTTATTACCACCTCCCTTACCACCAGACTTCCCGGCTTCTCCGACACTGTTCCAACTGCCGGCGAACGAGTCAGCCTTGTTCTGCATGGTCTCGGCAAAGGCAGCTCTGGCAGCCTTGTTGGCCGGCAACTTGGCTCTTCCGGATGTTTTCGTGCCAACCTCCTTCGTCTTTGCACCTTAAAGGCTTCAAGTATTGGGGCGTGGGTGGTTTCGGGGTTCAGGGGTTAGGTTCCGGGTTGTAGGGCGTAGGATTATACAGGGTGGTAGGGTGCAGTCAGATTGAAAGGTTTGAATTTTGCAGTGGCAACTTAGAGCCAAAGGGCTGGAATCCTTGATGTCACGGAACACGGTATAAATCCTCATCTCGGGATTCTTCGGATCCTCGAACAGGAAACGTGTGCATTGCACAACATTTTATATGCATGCCGGATGACACGATGCGAACCGTAGTCCTGTGGGTGAGCAGTGCCACGTTGTTCTTAGCACCCGAAAAGACTCACAACTAGAAGCAAGCCATGCAAGGCGTCAACACAGCGATCATCATGGTGCACATGCAGAGGCCCCGACTGGCGACCACTTGCTCTTCCAAGAACTTCTGCTGGGCTTCTGTTGTGTACATCTTACGAAGCTCGCTTAGCGGCAGTGAGATCCAATTCTCCTTGTTGGTTTGTGTGTCCTTCCTTAGCATACATGTGCACATGCATTCGCGAGTGACATACTGTTGATGGTATAAATCCTGCATTACCTGAATGACCCTAAACTATGGGAATTATAGTATATTCCTTATTATGGGTCATGCAGGATTTATATCATCAACCGTATGTTATCTACGTGGGAAGATTGAATGCAGCTGGTTGTCTCAACATAGAACGTTTCGACTTCGATGTCGGGCATGTCCTTGTGCTGCACAAATGCCTTCAAGAAGGCAAACCTCAGCAGTATGGACAAGTGGTTATCCTATCACTGTGTAAGATGCTATATAAAGCAACAGAGGCATCCACTTATCGCCCGGATCTTTGGTCGCCTTCCATTTCTCAAGCAGTCCTGGTTTGAGTCCTGCCAAAGCATGCAGGGCTTTAGTTTAAAATAAGGGATAACTTCAGGGAGTGTTCAGGGTTTGTGCGGCGTCGGTCCATCTGAACTTTCGAACCGCCGTCGCATTGCTTCGTTCAGTCGCTTCCTGGTAGGCAAGTCTAACTCACCAGGCTCCGTCATTGCCAAAATCGCTTCGATCTTCTCCAACGAGAGTTTCTGCACCTTGCTATATGAGTGCTTTAATTTAAGCATAATCCAAAAGGTCACTGTATAGCTTCACAACATGCACGAACTGCTGCAGCTTCGTAGCAGCTGGCGAAAGGTGCTGCGACGAGGGCGTCTTTGCACCATGCCTGCAGGCGGGACTCAGAGTGCTTATAAAGAGGGTTTAAGTTTCGGGTTTAGGGATTAGGGTTCGGGGTTTAGGGTTTAGGGAGTGCTACTGTAGGGTTTAGGAATCGGGGATCGTCTAGGCCCATAGGCCTTGGGCTTCTCATTGGTATGCTTGTTTCCGGGGTGCACGACAGCTTGGATCGGAATACGGCTTGTAGGTTTTGGATTCTGTCGGTTTGGCTTTAGGGGGTCCTATGAAACCCAGCGATTCACTTTCCATAACCCCATATCCTAAACCCAATCACAATTAGTTGTGTATGCTGGTGAGGCACTCTGGCGTAGTAGTCGGATCATCTGCCATCTTGGCATCATCGTCGGGTCTAGGGCGTTTCAAGATCGGCGAGGGAGTTGACAACTGGCCTTGGGTAGATGCATATACGGTTTAGGGTTTAGGGTTTAGGGTTTAGGGTTTAGGGTGTGCACACATCCCCTCCCTCAACACTGCTGTGTGCAGCTGCGGTGCTGCCGGTGGAGTTGCTTTGATCTTCCCAGCTAAGCTTTCTTTTGGCTGAGTCATCAGGCTCTACCCGGGTTTTGGTTGCACCCTGGTCACCCTGGCCCTTTCCCGAACCTGCTTTTGGCGTCTCTTGGGGTGGGGGAGATTCCTTCTCGGCATCAGAAGCAACCTTTGCGGCCCCTTTCGACGGGGACTTGGCCTTTCCTTTGCCCTTCGTGGCTGGGGTGGCTTCTCCTGTGGCTTCGTCTTTTCCTGAACCTTTGGCCTGCGACTTGCCCTTTCCTTTGCCCTTGGGTGTGGCTTCTCCTGTGGCTTCGCCTTTTCCTGAACCTTTGGCCTGCGACTTGCCCTCTCCTTTGCCCTTCGGGGTGGCTTCTCCTGTGGTCTCGTCTTTTCCTGAACCTTTCGTCGCCTCAGCCTTCCCTTTGCCCTTTGGCGTGGCTTCTCCTGTGGCTTCGTCTTTTCCTGCACCTTTGGCCTGCGACTTGCCCTTTCCTTTGCCCTTGGGTGTGGCTTCTCCTGTGGCTTCGCCTTTTCCTGAACCTTTCGTTGCCTCCGCCTTTCCTTTACCCTTTGGTGCGGCTTCTCCTGTGGTCTCGGTTGTTCCTGAAGCTTTCGTCTGCATCTTGCCCTTTCCTTTGCCCTTTGGCGTGGCTTCTCCTGTGGCTTCGTCTTTTCCTGAACCTTTCGTCTGCGACTTAGCCTTTCCTTTACCCTTGGGTGTGGCTTCTCCTGTGGCTTCGTCTTTTCTTGAACCTTTCGTCGCCTCTGCCTTTCCTTTACCCTTGGGTGCGGCTTCTCCTGTGGCTTCGGTGTTTCCTGAACCTTTCGTCTGCGACTTAGCCTTTCCTTTGCCCTTCGGGGTGGCTTCTCCTGTGGCTTCGTCTTTTCCTGAACCTTTCGTCTGCGACTTAGCCTTTCCTTTACCCTTGGGTGTGGCTTCTCCTGTGGCTTCGTCTTTTCTTGAACCTTTCGTCGCCTCTGCCTTTCCTTTACCCTTGGGTGCGGCTTCTCCTGTGGCTTCGTTGTTTCCTGAACCTTTCGTCTGCGACTTAGCCTTTCCTTTGCCCTTCGGGGTGGCTTCTCCTGTGGCTTCGTCTTTTCCTGCACCTTTCGTCTGCGACTTGCCCTTTCCTTTGCCCTTGGGTGTGGCTTCTCCTGTGGCTTCGTCTTTTCCTGCACCTTTGGCCTGCGACTTGCCCTTTCCTTTGCCCTTTGGCGTGGCTTCTCCTGTGGCTTTGCCTTTTCCTGAACCTTTCGTTGCCTCCGCCTTTCCTTTACCCTTTGGTGCGGCTTCTCCTGTGGTCTCGGTTGTTCCTGAAGCTTTCGTCTGCGTCTTGCCCTTTCCTTTGCCTTTCCCTTTATTTCCCTTAGCTGCCTTGCCTTTTCCTTTACCCTTCGCCCCTGCTGCCTTATCCTGGCAGAAACCATGAAAGTAAGTCACAAAGATCACATATGCATTGCATGTGTGCACGATGACCATGATTACTTGGAAGGGCAGGTGACTTAGTAAGTAGGATATAAGGAGAGTTATAAGTGTATACGTACCCTAAATGGAGTTACCCCAATATATAACCTATATATAACCTACTTACTAAGTCCCCTGCCCTTCCAAGTAGAAGCAATCGACGAAATCCCAACCTTGAAGTCAGCTTCGGTGTAGAGGCCTCCTTCACCGTGTAAGCATGTCCCGTCCGGCACTTTGCCGGCGTGGGTCCAGGCATTATGGCCGTGCTGTTGCCACATATCTGTGAGCTTCGAAGAGTCCCAACTGCTTTCAGCCGGGGCCATGGCCCACGATCTAAGTGGCCTCTACAAACCCAGCCTTGATCCCCGAGCTAGCACCCATATACCGTGCACGTGCAGGCCATGCGACAGCGGTGGCATCGGTCGAAAACCTGTGCCTCAGAGTCAATAGTTTTCGATCCAGCAGATACACGGTGATACACGGTCAAAGTGTGGTCTATAGTAACGACTACACGCACATACACGGTGATACACGGTCGCCGGGTTTTCCTTTACGAATTAAAGAATATTTCAACTAGCAGACCAACCGTGTAGCTGATCGTGTTCATACATTGAATCAGAACGAAGCTTAAGCCATACCTGTATGCAGCTGGCTCCAATATGCATAAGATCTTCTCGGTTCAGCATAGATAACCATCGATCTCGCCAGCCTTGGATCATATCGAGGACGGGCATAGCACGATCAAAGACTATCACAGACCATACCGTGTACAACATCATGTGTATGGTGACAAATCCAGAGCGAAACAACCCCATAGCTGCAATCTCCAGGAGGCTTGTAGCTCCCAATCAGTTATAATCAGATCTCCATCAGATCTCCATTGATCGGTCTCCATCGTATACCAGAATCACCACATAGCCTGACAGCGGCAGAGCATGCAACAACTTATAAGATGTAAGGGTTAAAGAGTTTATGGGTGTAGGGGAGGAGCTTATAGGGTAGGGGGGCAGGGTTGGGAGTTTTCCATGTTTGGGTAATGGTTCATTGGGATCTGCGGGGGTTCTACACGAGCAGGCATTGTTCCAAATTGCCCAGGCTCCAAGCTGACAATCGCCGCACTCAATCCCGAGCCTAAGCCTAAGCTTCGAAGCTACCGGCTTCTCCGCCGATTATAAGGCAATAATGCATGTAGTTCTCAACATCACAATCTATAGGAGGCACACTTAAGTCCCGATGCCAAGGTTCCAAGAACACAATCGCCGAACTAAATCCCGACCCTAAGCTTCGAAGCTACCATATATAGTTCACAACATCGCAATCTACAGGAGGCACACTTACAAAGGTCCCGATGATCGCGACGAAATCTATACATGCGAAAGATTCAAAACTAGTCGTAGCAATTTCTTCACAGATTGCGGTGCCGCACATACCAGATAATGCCTCAGCATGCTCGTTTTGGATGCCCCACCAGGCTGAGCTTGATCTCAAATTTCAAGATCAGGTCGTCGCATACATGTGTATAAAGCTTATCGCCCTATGGCTTTTGGGTTGAGTGGGATGCACATTGGTATTTATGTATGGGTCATTGGGTCCTCTCCCGGGTCATTTGTATGGTTCTGCTGCTGGTTCTGAGGAACTATGCCATCGGTGCGGATGGTGGCTGATTCTGCTGCTGGTTCTGAAGAACTATGCCATCTGTGCGGATGGTGGCTGCGGGCTTTGGCATCGGATTCATATAGGGAAACATATAATAATTATGTAAGGTTATAGGGGTTGATACATCGAAGCCCCACTGGGCTTTAAGCCTGAACACGAAAATTGTAATGCAATCCATCATGGTCCTCGGGACTTCTGATCCTGTGGGAAAGAGAAACTTAAGCTAGCAAACCCCAATCCTGAAAACAGGGACACTTGAAGCCCGAGCACCAATATCAAAGCCAGGTCCCATCCAGCCCTGTAACCCTAAACCCAAAACCCACTGGGCTTTAAGCCTGATAATCTCAGAAGCCAGCAACAATCCATTATGGTCCTCGGGTCTGCAGATCCTATGGGAATGAGAAAAGCTACTAAACCCCAATCCTGAAAACATTGAAACTTGAGGCCCCAGCACTGCCCAGCACCAGTATCAAACCCAGGTTTCCAAGTCCTGTAACCCAAAACCCAAAACCCATAGAGGCTTAAGGTTCTCTGAAACCCAGCTACGATATTGGCACTGCACCATGGATGGCGCTTCAGTCTGGGGGCTGCGAAGTAGGACGAAAAACCCTAAACATTTCAAACCCAAAACCTTCAACCCTAAAACCTTAAACCCAAAACGAATCTTAAACCCTAAAGCCTTAAGCCCTAAACCCTAAAGTCTTATATGTAAACCCTAAGCAAGCCGGCCTGTGCCGAGGAACAACGAAATCTGTTGATCGCCAGCCACAACGAGATCTCTCGATCGCCACCGGCTGCAAGCTGCATGGCCTTGTCGAAACCACTAGGAAGAGAAGGGCCGACGGTGCAGGTGTTAACCCAAAACAAACTTTAAACCCTAAAGCCTTAAGGCCTAAACCCTAAAGTAATAAACCCTAAGCAAGCCGGCCTGTGCCGAGGAACAAGCAAGCAAGCCGGCCTGTGCCGAGGAACAATAGCCAAATTACACGAGTAACAACACAAAGCTTCTGCAAACTGGACTGTGCTTGCATACATTTTTCCGTCCCCCTCGCCATTCTGCTAATTAGTCGATCGTGATCGTGTCCATTCTTTGCGGTCTATGATCGCAAAACACGACGGATCCAAAACAGCTCTTTCTTCCTGCTAAACAAAGCAGATTCCGCCCTCAGCCGTTCAATCTCCAGCTCCAAGTAGTACCCCCGGACTTCGATGTAATCGGTAAGGGAGGTTTCCCTTAGAGAACAGAGCCCCCGGCATTCAATATAATTGATCGAGAAGAGCCGCCTCCCTTAAAAACACCGAGCTGAACGATCGAGCCAAGGTTCCCAGTCTGCTCTTCGAAGCATCTGCACCAAATGGTTACCAGCTGCTTGCTCAAGCGAGCCGGAGCTCCACAGGCACGAAGCTTTCGCAGAAGGATTGTGTCGTCCATAATTGGGAGCTTATAATGGGAGCTTGAGCCAAGTAGCTAGGCATAGGGCGGTGGCAGTACTGTTGGCAAGTGCAGCCTACTAGCAATAGCATAGCGGTCAAAGGAGCAGTGCGAGCCTGCGAACCCAGGATCCTTCATAGACCATGGCTGAAACCCTTGCCACAACGAGTGATGCACCCCTGTTTGTGCACCCTGCCCCCTCTAGCCCGTAAGACCCTATAAACCATAAATTTAATGCCCGAAACCTTACAAGCCTAAGCCTTCTCAGGTATGGAGCCGAGATGCCAGAGTTGCTGCAAGGACCCGTGCCGAGCTTCACGAACATCACTTCCCAGAAAGCTTACACATGCCTGCATGTTACTTTTGAAGGCACTGCAAACCCCTTGCGTGCCATTGCCTCTCAAAGCCTGGGCTGCAGAGATTCTCGAAGCCGTTCGCCAGCAGTTTTTAGTACTGTAGATATATGCAGGTAGGCATACTGCATGGAGCCTGTAACATACATCGATCCCGAACAGCCCAGGGCTTTATCAAAAGCGGGGAACTGGAAAGGCTCACAGCCGCCGACGTTTCAACTCGTTCTCGTCGTATCCTAAGATCGCGAGGACGTTCGATCGCTCCATCGACTCCATCCACCTCGTGTCCATGCATCACATTAAGAAGTAGGATTCGGAGAGGCAGTTATTGTTTGTTGCACCTGCACTCGATCTTGAGGCTCCCTAAACTCGAAGGCAATTGCAGGGGAATTCTAGGGCCTAGGAGTATACCTCAATCCATGCAAGTTCCTACAACTTTTGCGAATCCCTCTGTGTCTCTGCGGGCCGGCCTCTGCTGCTTTCCCTTTGCATTGATGACTCCAGGGCCGTGGGATTCGTCGATCCTCAGGTGCTGCAGCAATAACTCTTCTATGGACAGATCCCAGAATCTACAGCGTCTGCGAATCCTGTGAAACACATGCTGTCGAACTCTAAACAATGCAGGAAAGCAACATATTGAAGAACTCCTTCCTTTTGATGTTGTAGGGCGTATCCTTGCTGGTCTTCTTCGCCTTTGCTTCTCCCTTTGCTGCTGCCGCCTTTGACTTTGCTTTTGCTTTGGGTCTTCCTTTCGCTTTACCCTTCGCCTTGGCCGATGCTTTTCGCTGCTCGACTAGGTTTCGTTGAAGCTGAGGATTAATGCAGCATTGCTGGGTGCTGGTGAGTACTGTGGCGATTTGTGGCCATTGTTCGAGAAGTGAACCATCCAAATCGAAGGGTGCCTCATATAAATGCTCAGTGTGATGGAGCACTCTTGGTCAATCATATACATTGCATGCATGTGCAACCACTCCTTTGCCGGTGGGCTGCAGGACCCTCGACGGACCTTTCTTTGGATAGCCTGGCCTGCGTGAGAGAGCCCGGTGACTTATATGATCGTGTTTACTAGCACTGACGATCAAGATCTTGGTATATATAGACTTTCTCTAGAGCATCTTACTCGACTCCAGGGCCAGAGTCTTGGGCCCCAAACCTGAACGTCATATCTAGGACCCTGTATGTCTATCATCTTACGTTAGAAGGGGCCTCCACCCTGTAATAGTGACCATAAGGATTATATAGGATTATATTAGGGCCCTATTATAGTCCTATTATTATACCACTAATTACAGGGTGGGGGCAACTTCTAAATCTTACGGTTAAACCCTTGGCAGTTCTAAATCCTAGCACGGACACCCCGAAATCCCCGACACCCAGCTCAATAGCTAGTCGAAGACCTTGCCGGTAATCAGTGTTTCGAGCCACTATAGAACTACAATAAAGTAGGTTAAACCAGACCGAAAGAAATACCTAGGATACCTAAGTTACCCCGAGCCACTACGAAGACCGATCTAAGTTAAACCCAACAAGAAAACCTCGAAGCTTCCATCAGGCTTTCAGAAAAAGTGCAAGATTCCGAGATCCATCTAGCTAGTCGACGACTTTGCCCGGAAGCCATCAATAATCAAGTATAATAACCCAAACCACTAGAAACACCTAAACTACCTATCTCACCCCGACCTGTAATATCCTCAGTAAACACCACAAGAGAAAGCCCCGAAGTATCCAGCCCTCCGAAAAGATACCAGGTTCCATGATCTTGCAATTAGCACAAATGGTTCCATAGTTGAATCGGCCGTGCCTCGGCCGGCGGCTTTTCGTCCGCCATCGATTCGCCACTTTCCTTCGTCACCTGCGGGAGGAAATAGGGTTTGCTAGGAAGGGTTTATAAGCAGGGGTAAGGCTCAGGTTTGCTTACTTCAGACTCTGCCTCCTCCTGGGGTGCTTCGATCGCCTGCGGCTCCTGTCGGGTATGGCCGAACACATATTAGGTCAGCATCGGGTTCGGGTTTCAGTGGCAATCTGCAGTGGCTTCGATCAGACCATGTGCGATTCAGTGATCGGAAACCGTGCCTCTTCTGGCTGGGGCTTCGTATCCTGTCGAATGTGCAGGGCTCAATCACAAAATGGGTTAGCATCGGGTCTCGGGCTTGATAGGTGATCTCTAGTAGCAATTAGAAGATGCGAGATTCAGCGGAGCCGATCACACATTCAGAAGGCAACACTGCCCCAGGGATAAGGGCCGACTATAGGGCTACAGTATTTGGGCGTTCAGAAACTTAAAGTGGCCTTTAGGAACAACCGGGTTTTAGGGTCAGGTAGGGTCAGCTTCTTCATTAGTTTCTTCAATTCGCCGTGTTATCATTATCGATCACTATAACTGGAGCCTGCAGTGCGACTTATTCTACTCAAGGCACGTGGAGGCTCGAGTTCGCTGGAGTTTAGGAAGGTTCAAATTTTAGGGTCATATGTGTGCAAATTAATGGTGATGTGGAAGCATGACAAAACTCCAAGTCGGGCCTCCTTGTCACCGGAGCCAGCTGGAGGGCTATCCCAGACCTGGGCCAGGACTGTTTCCGGTATTGTTTGTGGCAACCTGGAACCTGCTGCAGAAAAAAGCTGCACACCGTAAACCCCAGAAAAGTAGCACTCGATGACCTCAGCATTTCGTCCGAGGGACACTCGCAATATCGGCCCACATTTGTTTGGTCCATGTGGGCTCCGGGTTGATCACGGGCTTGACCTACAAGCGAGAATATCTATAGTTATAATATGTGCAGTAGCAAACGGCGTGGGGATCGGTAATGGCCAAGCCTCATCTTCGTAGCCTTCTTCGGGCCACCCATCCTCGATAAAGTCCGGATCCTGCCGAAATATAAATCCAGCTTCGAATGGATGGGCTATGTCAGCTCTACTCATGAAATGTTTCTCCAATGATTGGTCCTGATCCCACCACTCCTCATCAGCGGGGTCGTTGTCGAGGCCTGTTCTTTTCAACTCCTGTTGCCGTCACTATATGTATGTTCATGGCAGGATTTAGCATTGTCCTCGGCCCACCATTTCTCATCGTCGATTTCGTCGGCGCCTTGCTTGTCCTTTCCTTCTTTGACCTGTCGGCAATCTTAGGTGTGCATCCAGAAACTCAGATCAGTGGCAAAGCGGGTCGATCCTCAGCAGAAGGAGTCTGCGTGTCGTCCTGTCGGGTTGCGACTGAATCTGGAATACAGATCTGATACGAACCAATAAACATCGACCTGCCTCTGGCCAGTCATCATTCGGCGCTGTGGGCTCCTACAGCGAAACACGGACTGCATGGGCCCATGGAATTTACTTGCATGGGTCCTTTGCAAAGATCGTACCCTTCTCTTCGGCTTGGGCTTCGTCCTGCCATAAACACTAATATAACCTGACTCACAAGCAAACACCAACGAAGTCCTCCTCCCATTCATCTTCCTGAAGATCTTCTTCTTCTCCAAGGTCCTGTCATAGGCACTGACCCAAAAGTCCAAAGATGCATACAACTGAATTGCAAAGTCCTCGACCCAATTGTCGTCTTGCTCGGCAACTGCGGAATCGGGCCCATCCTGTCGCAAAGCCAAAACAACCGAAAGGAACACAGTAACACTTGGTCCTCAGCCCATTCTTCGTCCCATGGTCCATCTTGGTCTTCAGCTTCGTCCTGTCGTCTCAAATCATGACAGTTTTCAAGTGCAAGTAGCAGGAGCCCAGTCCTCAGGCCATTCTTCATTGTCCTTCCAAGGAACTTCGACCTGCCGTGACCAACGTTCGAATGGGCGAACATGAAATACAAATTATTGACCCCTGATGCTATCGGCCTTTGCTTGATCTTCCCATTCCTCATCCCAGGCCTGAAGCACTGCCATATGCTAGATTCACATGGAAAGCTGAAGCCGGTCCTGCTCCACTTGTTCTTCTTCCCAATCCTCGGCATTGTCCTGCACAGATGGAATCGCACACTATAAGCCTCAACCGAATCTTGAATCCTTATCAGCCTGAGCTAACCCTGAATCCTACGATCATTCCAGAACTATATCCCGCCATAATCCCAAATCTTGAACCCCTATAACCCCTGATGCTGAATGCCCAGAGCTCAGCCTCGTCTTCAGCATGTGGGCCATAATCATCGCCCCATCCATCATCGTCCTGCATGAGTGCCACTTTATTCCAACCATTTCGGAATATATTATCCAAGGTTCCTCCACTTCCGAATGTCCCGAGCCGGTGGATAATGTCCTCAGGTAGCCACAGCATAAACCTGTAAGCTTAGGGTTTAGGGTTGGGGATTCTAGAACCATTGAAATCAGAAGTGGCACGTCTTTGCCCGCAATCTCGTCAAAGGTGGCATAGCATCCTCAGATTCGATCTTAATCAAGCTTGGCGTGAACGACTATCGAGCCGAATAGAGCCGAGGGTCATCGGCCAAAGCATGGCAGTCGCCTTTGAGAGCCTGAAAACACCCGGTCTCGAACTGATATTCTTAGGCACTGCACGAGCAATTTAATTGCAGCTGGAAAACAGTCCATACTGAGACGTCATCAAGATCAACCTGAGATTCGAATTTAAGCAAGCTTAAGGTGTGAGCCACTACCGAGCCGAGGGTCGGCCAAAGCATCGAAGTCGCGATCATCATCAGCCTCAAAACACTCGGTCTCAAGCCCATGTTCCGACCACTGTCAATTCCATTGCAGCCGGAAAACGATGCATTTATCATCCTCTTCATCAGCAGCATCCTTGTAGGGGGCGTGGGGCTCGGGGCTCGAATGCTATAACCCTAAAGCTCAAAACACCTCTTCGATGGCAGCCTGGTCGACATCGGGTGCCCAATCTTCCTATGCATTTCCAAAATGCAGCCACAAAGCCGCCTCGCCATCGCCAGTAATCTTCTCGTCATCGTAGTCGTCCTCCTCGAGGTAAGTTCGGTGGCACTGATATGAGCATGCACAACTTTAGATTTGAGCCCTGGCCACATCAATTTCTGATACATGCTCGACGGTCCTCGGGCAACTGAGTCTCATCGTTGTCCATGGCGATGGAGCGACGAGCTTTGCACAACAGCCGTTGCAAGGTTTTGGCTTCGTTGTCCAACCAGGTATGAAATTTCAAGCCTGGAACCTCAGGGAGTTTCAGGTGAGTATGCTGTTTAAACATTAAGCGAAGGGCCTCTCTGACAGCTCGCACGGTGAAGAACCTATTATTATGCACCGCAAGGACCCACCGAAACTGTGCACGATTCTTCTGGGTTCTGAAGTGATGCACCGTGGTGGTTCGCCCCGTCCTGAGCAGATGCCCTTCGTCAACCTGATCGTACAGGTTGTCGCAGATGACCCTCGCTTTAAGCCGGAAAGCCGGGGCTTGCCAAGCCATATATGTTCCCTGCTACCAGCTATGAATAGAAGGCTCTATCAGGAAGCTCGATCTGCCCTCGAATCTTGGCAAACATGCCCCGGCAGCCCCGGCATTTCCGACCAAAACCCTGTGATCCCAAAATGCGAGGCAAACATGCTTTGCAAATGACCAAGCACCAAATCCAATCCCGAGCCTTTATAACACCAGATATTCTATATCCGTATATATGGTACACCCCATATAACCACTTAAGCCCCCCTAACAAATCCCATCCCCAACCTTTGTAACAACAGATATTATATTTCTATATCCGTATATATTAATTGTAAACCCCATATAACCATAAAAGCCCCAATATAATGACATAGAAACCCTCGATCTTGCCAATGGCAAACTGCTCCGAACCTGAGCAAAGAAATTCCCGGACCCTGTATTGCAGCCGCACACCACAATCCCGCCATCGTGCCCAGAATCACAATATTTGATTTCTACTTGAAAAAAGTAGAAACCCTCGATCTTGCCAATGGCTAAACTGCTCCGAACCTGAGCAAAGAAATTCCCGGACCCTGTATTGCAGCCGCACACCACTTAATCCCGCCATCGTGCCCAGAATCGCAATGTTTGATTTCTACTTGAAAGGGGTGCCTAAAGATTCTAAACTGTATGGCCGGACTGATTCTTGATATATATGTATGTGACTATCTCTCGTCTTCTTCTTTTTCAACTATCCAAATCGCACAATGTCTTTGTCAAGCGGGGCCTCTTCTTCAGCAACACTGTTTATTTCGACATGTTCCGATCTAAACATCCATCATTTCAATCTATTGCCTGTTCCAGTTTCTATACGAGCAATGAAAGCATTCATCCTTCTTAGTTGAAGCATACCCTATAGCGACGACTATCGTTATAGAGTCGACTGTCTATTATAGTGACGATTGGGGCGTGCTG